>JAFVLL020014614.1:0-28679 GCA_021397915.2 Tor tambroides | reverse complement strand
TACAAAATATCTTCATGGAACATGATCTTTACTTAATATCCTAATGATTTTTGGCATAAAAGAAAAATAGATCATTTTGACCCATACAGTGTATTTTTGGCTATTGCTACAAATATACCCCAGCGACTTAAGACTGGTTTTGTGGTCCAGGGTCACATATGATTTGTCAAGCATGGATACAGATATGAATGCAGATATCAACACCCAATGATGACAATCAGCATGTGATTTTTTTTTTAAATCCCTAAACCATCATTACTTAACAAGTAGCTTTGTTGTCACATAACAAAACAACAGCAGTGACAGCAAAAACACCAAGAATAGTACAAAAATGCAACTGTATAATTAATTCATGCCGCAGCACTATTACGGTAAATATACAAGAGATTACTGTGATAACACAGATCATTATAGTGATTCTACATGTTAATCACAGAATACAGTCATATAATAATCATCAGCTGCAAAACTACTACTGTAAAAACTTATCTAAAATATTGCATGGTTCCAATTGCAATTTTTTGTCATTTGTTTGTCTTTTCAGTTTGTATGAATGGACGGACGATCAGGGGAAGAAACTGAAGTGTTCAGCTCCCATCTACATCGACTACGCCTTGTCCTACATCCAGGAGATACTCACAGATGAGCGTGTGTTTCCCACCAAGGCCGGTATGAAGTTCTCACAATCAGAATTTGCCTTAATGAGCTGAAAATGATCTGAACACACAGAAGTGACTGTGTGTATGTGTGTGTTTAGGTTCAGCGTTCCCTTCTGGATTCATGTTCCTGATACAGAAGATCTTTGTGATGCTCTTCCGCACGCTGGCTCACCTGTTCAGCGTTCACTACCAGGACGCCATCGCCGTGGAGATACACCCGCACCTCAACACGCTTTTCACACACTTCATCACCTTCAGCCACATGTTCAGACTGCTGGAGCCTTCAGAGACAGCGCCGATCGACGAGCTCATCGCCGTGCTCACACACTGATTCACAAACACAAGGAATATACACGTGAGGTCTTCACAAAAAAGCACAGCATGAGCCTGTGAATCATAAAATTCACAAACGGGACACTCTGTAGCTCTGGAACCTAATGGACACGTGCAAGTGAAGACCACGAGACTGAGTCCACATCAAGTGCACTATTTAGGACAGTTCCTTTTTTGATGTTACATGAAGAATCCCTTTTTCCCTTTGATGTTTTGAACCAGTAGAATTAGAATGTGTCAATCAACTTCAGACTGAGCTCTGATTGGACAGCGCAGACAACCCCGCCTATACGCGGTTTTTCAGTGCCAACTGTGAACGTGGGCAATTTTCTTTTGGCCAGTGGCCACACGACCTTTCAACGAGATTCAATTCTTAGGAATCTGGGAGCTTTCAACTGTACTTTGCAAATTATGACAGCATTCCATCTTGGTGTGTTTGTCTGCCACACTGAATGAAAAAAACACTGTTTGGGGGTGGGGGGGAATGCTTTTCCAAAAAGATAAACTGCCATTCAAAAGTTTGGGGGTCACTACTTTTTCCTCCCTGAAAGAAATTACTACTTTAACTCATCAAGGATGCATTAAATTGACCAAAAGTGAGTCGGTAACAGTAAATACATTTATAATGTTACAAAAGATTTGTTTCAAATAAATTGTGTACTTATTCTATTCAAAGGATCCTGAAAAAAAATATGACAGTTTCCACAAACTTATTAAGCAGCACTGTTTTCAACATTAATAACATGGCTGCTGAAATATCAGCTTTGCCTCACAGGAATAAATGACATTTTAAAAATATATTAAAATGCAAAACATCTTAAATTGCAATAATACTTCAAATATAACTGTTTTCATTTATTTTCGATCAAATAAATGCAGCTGTGGAGGGCATAAAAGAGACTTCTTTCACAAACATTAGAAATCTTACTGACCTCAAACTTTTGAACTGTGTATTTTTGAATGAATCACAAACACATCATTTCCTAATCAGATGCGACGCGATAATACGACAAAAGAAAAGATTTTTCTTTGTTTTTCTGAGTTTTTATCCAAACCAGTCGCGACAACTAAAAGTACGTTTATCGATCACGTGACTCCTATTTCCATAGCCCCGCCCATTCTGAAATCTCATTGGTCTAAAATCCCGCTGCACGTACCTGAATATTAATCAAAATGTCCTGATGGGTCGCGTGGCATCTCCGTTTCCACTGAGACCCGACAGATGAGCGATGAAGTCGCATCCCGTCGTGTCTATTTAGGACGTACTGTGAGAAAGGGAATTAAAATGTCTGTGCTACTGCGTACAACATTACTGAGGTACTATATCATGGAAAATTGTTCCGTATCATTCACAACGTTATTTCACACGCATCGTTTTTCTTACTTGAACATAATAACAATGATTCAGACAAAACACCTCTAGAAAGATACTGTGATAGAATGTAGCCATAATATACTGTTGATGGTCTTATATGGGTTTAGTGTTTGTTCGTGTTCCTGTATGTTGAAAACAGAGGAATATGAGGATAAAGAGAGAGATCAGATGTTTCTTCTCGATCCTAAGCATTCATAAATGAACAGCCCTGAGGATATTAGAAATATACACATGAATACATACCGCGGAGAGCTGGTCTGACTGGTTCCCAAGAGGAATTAGATCCGTTTATACACACACACACACTCTCTCTCTCACTCTCTCTCTCACACACACACACACACATACATACACATCACATTCAGCCATTGTAATGCATCAGTGTATTTATTACTTTGTGTTTTTTATCTTGTGCAAAGAAAGAGGGAACTAAATTTTGGGATGACACACTGTTACATTTGTCAAATACACAAGATAGTATATTAGTATACTATTATACACTGTATACATAGTATATACTGTTTAAAAAAAATACTATATCATTCAGTAGCCTATGCAAAATGTTTCAAACAGTAGCTAGACTGTTGAATGCTAGACTGCGGTCACATGACCTAACCACATTACATGTTTTAATTCCAGTGAGTGAATAATTAATTAACGAATCTGTTTTTTTGCATTTTAAGTCCATGTTTGCGTAAAAATGAGTTTACTTATAAGTTCAGTCAAATGATCATAAGTAAAGCACATGGCATTGTAGGATACAGGCCAGTGAAGTGTGCTCTGTTGTATACCACACATTTAGTCTAAGCTAGAATATCAATTCATGTATATAAAAGAAAATATACATATTATACAGAGTATACATACTATATGCTATAGAAGCAGTATACTAGTATTTCAAACACTCCTGGAGGAGCAACAAATACACTTGCTGCTGTACTTTTCACAGGTCTAGTCTGATATACTGTAGCATACTACTCTTATATGATACCATGCAATTCCAAATGCTGACTATGTCTGCGTCCCAATGTGCATGCAATTCATCCTAAATTCTATGTGATATTAGTAATTTTCAATACTATTTAGGGCAGATCGGGTGGATAGTATGCACATTGGGAGGCAGGGTATGTGTCAAAGCATTAAGTGAACATTAATGTGTTGCTCCAGCAGGGGGAAGCAAAGGGAAACTGTCATTGAAAAAGACTTTCACCATCCACCACAGGACCAACACACTCCTATTACCCTAAAATCTGCTGAGCACTCACACACATATTTAATCAAAAGACTATTCCAAAGAGCTGTTAGCACTACATTATGAAACCTTGTGAAGCAGTGTTTGGATAAGAAGTTGAAATAAAGACCTTGACCATTGAAACATCTCATAAGTGCACAGATGTGATTGGTTGATTCATCTTTCAGGGCACCTGCTGATGGACTGAGATTGGAGGAGTGAACAGGGTGGGAGGGTGGGTACAGTAAAGTACCGTAACTGTGCGCAATAGACTGCTGTGTCTTGTTCCTAACACTACAGTAATTTTAGCCTCTCAGTGACTGTAAAATAGTTTTTGACCGCAAACAGAGAGTCTATATTATGTTTAGGTTTAAAATCGTGTTGGATCAGAGGTACTTTTCAGGGTACAAAATAGGACCCTAAAAACCCTTTATTTGTGTGATTTTATTTCCTAGCAATAAACATACATTAAAAATAATAAAAAATAAAATAAAAATACTTACACTAGAATAAGTTAACATGGTTCCAAATTCAGTTTGAATTGGAAAAAATAAATATAATTATTAATGATAAACAACTTTTATTTAAAAAAAAAAAGTTAACTTTTGTTAACTTTGGTAACAGGGTTGAATGGTTAAATATTTGTTAAAAATTCAGAAAATGGATGGAGATTAATTGCTTTTTTAATTTTTTAAAAAATGCAGCAGAAAGGATGAAATTGATGTAAATTTTGTAAAATTCATGGGTGGTGTTCATTTTTATTACTTTAGATAAAATATAACAATATTTATAAAAAATATAATAATATTTATACATACATACACACACACACACACACACACATATATACATATATATATATATATATATATACACAATATAAAAAAATATAATAATATTTATTTGTGCATCTATGGTTAAAAAAAAAGTGAAATGCTCCATATCTGGACTGAATTGGAAATATTGATCTGATTTAGATGGATCAGAGATGAATCTAGCTCTCATCTGAATTTAATCAGGAACAATACACCATTTGAATTCTACAATATTATTTTAATAGGATTATAGTAAAACTGTGCTGAGTTTCATATTATAATAGTGTATAATAATGAAGAGAAGAGAGACACTTGGACAGACACACAAATATACACTTACACACACAAGCAGGCAGCTCTGTCTGAGAGAACTGAGGCATGAATGCAAGCATATCCTGTTGCTGTCTGACCCATGACGCAGAACAACACACACGCACACACACACACACGCACACACACACACACGCACACACACACACGCACACACACACACACAGACACTCACTCACTCACTTCAGCTCAGGAGGCGTCTGCAGAAGCCAAACCAGTTCAAGGGCTAATGCTAATTATTTATATTGCATGAAAACGCAAGCGTTACATATCTTGTCCTGAAAATCATTTACAATCACAAGTCACAAGAGTAACAAAGAATAAAGCAAATGCACAAAAATATTCAATATTTTATATAAATAATATATTTTTACAAAATGCATCTAGTAAATTAAACTAATAAAATAACTTTTTTCCAAATAATGAGACACCCAAGTTTATGACATCATTTATGAGACTGAGACGCAATAAACATCCTAAGCTCTTAAACATACAGACATGTGCCTCTGAACGCACTGACATAAAAACAAACTTGACCTTTACGCTGCTAAGCTATAAAAACACAATCATGCAAAACGACAATCGAAAACACTCGTTTAATGCTTATATAAAATTTAGACAATTGCATTGCTCCAAAAATCACACTAAGGCCAAAGTATAATTATAAAATTACCTTAAACTAGACTCACAACAGAGAAACCGAAACACACGAGCACCAGACACACACTTGTGGAGTCTCATCTGTGACTGACTCTCATCAACATCAACTCAGCTGTTGTTAATACTCTCCAAAATCCTCTTTAAAAGAGCACAGGACACAGTGAGCTCTATAAAACCAAACACACACTTCTGTTATTGTCTCTGACCTTTAAATTAAGCCACTACGTCACACCTGACAGATCAATTATATTTTTATTTCATGACACATAAAGGCCTGACATAAGCTGAACGCTTGAACCAGCGTTCCCTCGAGAACCAACGTGTCTCATGTTCCTGTATAAAAATATACTTGAATAAAAAAAGACCAGTGTTTTAAAGTCAAATCCTACCAAGAGCCAGATAGGATTTACATATTGAATAAAAATTGTATTTTGTGCACAAAACACATTAAATAATTTAAAACAAAGTCTACATTTTATTCATATTTCACCACAACATTCGATCTCTTGAATATTTAAAAAAAAAAATGTATACATATACATATATACACACACACATATGATGCTCCAGAAGGAAAAACAATGGGGGAGCTGGGGGGTGAAAACTTTTTGAATTTGAAGATCAGGGTAAATTTAAATTATTTTGTCTTCTAGGAAACATAAGTAAACATTCTGTAGCTTCTGAAGGGCAGTACTAAATGAAAAAATATGATATTTAGGTAAAATAAGAAAAATGTACACATTTTCATTCTGTTCAAAAGTTTTCACTTTTGACTTCAACTGTATATAGGCTATATATATATATATATATATATATATATATATATATATATATATATATATGAGAAATATATTTTCAGATTTTGATTAAAGATTATGAAGGCAAACAAATTTTTTTTTTGGATTGACTTGCATGGATGAATTGTTCACCACAAAAATAGCAATGTGCGCTAACAAATAAATATAGTCAATTTTGATTTCACGCGGACTTTAACATTTTCATAAGTGTAATTTAATTACACATTTTTTCTCAATAACTGTAACTGATTACAATTACTTTTATTTTGTAATTAAATTATGTAATTCCGTTACATGTAACTAGTTACTTCCCAACACTGGTTGTAAATATGTAAATATGAAAAAAAAACGTATCAATACCGTTCTACATATATTATCATATATTAGCATATTGGCCACGCCCCCACTCATTCTGTCTGGTAGAAAATAGCAAAAGATGTGCTCTCTAAAATAAAGCATGACAAACGGGCCCGTGGAGTCTCAGAGGTATTAATAGAAAACACAGTCATCTATGGTGATATGAAATTAATTAGCTGCTGTAAGGAGAATACTGATTCATCATAACTGCTTCAAGCCTGAAGTGCAGCATGTGGAGTGTCAGTTATCCGTGTCTCCTCCCTCTCGGTATTTAAGCATCTGCTCCATCCATGAGAGACTTCTGAGTCAGTACTGAGAGTTTCTCCAGCCAAATCAATCAAAGTCCTTCACGCACAGGAGCTTTAAAAAAACGCGATTTCAACAGTCTTACACACTGTGGAATTAATAATATGAAGTGAACTGGATACATCGGTATCCTGTACATTTTATTGTGCCTTTTAAAGTAAGGAGTGAACAAGTTTAAAAGTAGCTTTTCGTTAGAACTTTACGAATTTTGTAAGTGAACGACTCTCTCCTCTTCTCTCCTCCACAGCTGCGCGTCTCTATCTGAGCTGAGGAACATCATCTCAACATTATTCACTGGGACTGTAGAGGATAACAGACTGCGATCATGAAATCCCTGCTGCTCGTCTGTGTGTTTCTGCTGCCTCTGCAAACACTCGCGCTGCCGCTGCGCAACAGGTGAGAGACCTCGGACGCGATCGCATCTATCTACGCTGTATAGCTATACTTTATAAAAACACTATGACCGATATTCTCAGTATTTAATATTACGATCACTAAGGTTTATGTATAGAGTTCGTGGGCATTCTTGGCATGCAAATAAATCTGGTAACAAAATATCTTAATTTTTAACATTAGTTAATGCATTACCCAAAAGCAATGTGAAACTATGTATTTACATCATTTATTAATCTTTGATAATGTTAGTTAATAAACTATCATGATAGTTTGCAGTGCATTAACTAATTTAACCGATAAAGCTTTTACTGATGCATTTGTAAAATCAAATGTTGTTATTAACATTTAGAATTAATAATGTTGTAGATTTATTGTTCAACGTTACTCCTCGTTAACTAATGCAAACAAATGAAACCTTACTGTAAAGTGTGTTACCATTAGGCTACTCTTATATAAACAGACACAATGCAGACATCATATAGATTACTAAGTTAAAGTTTAAGTATGCATGTTCATGGCAAGCCATTTTAACATTCATTATAGTATCTATTGTTAGTATTGACCATATTTGTTAGTAATACTTATTTTGAATTGCTTGTGACCCTGGACCACAAAACCTTAAGTCTTAAGTCGTTGGGGTATATTTGTAGCAATAGCCAAAAATTCATTGTGTGAGTCAAAATTATCGATTTTTTTTTTATGCCAAAAATCATTAGGATGTTAAGTAAAGATCATGTTCCATGAAGATATTTTGTAAATTTCTTACCATAAATATATCAAAACTTCGTTTTTGATTAGTAATATGCATTGCTAAGAACTTCATTTGGACAACTTTAAAGGCAATTTTCTCAATATTTAGATTTTTTTGCACCCTCAGATTCCAGATTTTCAAATAGTTGTATCTCGGCCAAATATTGTCCGATTCTAACAAACCATACATCAATGGAAAGCTTATTTATTCAGCTTTCAGATGATGTAGAAATTTTAATTTTGGTCCAGGGTCACTAATAGTGAATTTTCATTATTTTTTGGTCAAGTAGTTCAGTAGTTTTTTTTTTTTTTTTATAGCAATTGTAATTAGTATAATAGGAAATATTACTAGGTGGTGTGAATTGAGTTCAATTGGGACACTTGTTTCCAAATAGATGGCTGGGGAAAATGGCCTAATTATCCTGAATTAACCCTACAATACCACTTTGGCACAAATAAATATTGCCAAACTTAAATGATACTAGATGCTACTGATACAGTGACTAGTAGCAAAGGGAGGTTGGTAACAGTATGTAAAGATTAAGTACGAATTAATAATTTAATACTAGTCACAATTAAAGTATTAGTATCTAAAGAATGGGTACTAGTGAAATTGAAAACAATATTAGTCACTATTGGATTACTGTACTAGTATAACTGAAGATTAATGAGACTAATAACAATACATATTAGTTAGTTGCAGAATATATGTTCAAATGGCTTGCCACGTGTATGTGTGCGCGCGTGTGGGTGTGACCTGTAGTTCTCCGTGAGATAGTATGTGTCACTTGACTGTCTGCATTTGGCACAGAGAGCGCAAGAGAGACGTACGTGCCACCTGTAACGTAGTTTCTCAGATTTCCCCATCGTGACCGCTTAGTCATGATATGGATCAGGCTATTTCTAACTCTGACTTGCAAGATGCAACACTGAATCATGCCTACAACACAATACACATACCTCCAAAAATCTGCATTAAATTGCATTAAATATAAAGTATTGAATTAAGTGGCATTAATTTTATACAAGCACATTTTAAGCAAAACGTTTCACAAAATTGAAATGGTAAAACAATAAATATAATAATAGAAATGTTGCAAAATGAACAAGTATTTAGACACTGGCTTTTGGTTGAGGAACTGACTTCATAAAGCACATACAGCAGTCAATTAAAATTAGTTGCTAAAATACGCTGAAAAAGCACTATTATATTTGTTCACATAATTCATTTTAAATTTTATTGGTATCACTTAGGGTGCAAATACCTTTTGAGGGTCACTTCATTTGTTGTAATGATGTCACTTCTGATCTCAAAGTCTGATTGAACACCATCTCAGTGTCTCCCCCTCCTGGTGGGCAGAGGCTCGTTCCTCCACTGAACAATGAGACTGTGGCCTTCAAAAGTGAAACAAGCTTACAGAATAAATCTGAACACGCAGTGTGTGCCTAATGTGGGAAAAGGTCAAACAGACGGTGTGAGGTCACAAACACAAACACCAAGTGATTTAGGACTTTAATGTTCAACTGGAAATTAAATCCTCTTTTTCGCACACACTCGCGCAAGGGCACAATGAATTTATGTAAGGTGGATTTAAGCAGTTCCCCCCCCAAATTAGCCCCTCTAGCACTGTTTTTAAAAATGTGCCTCTCAGAGAGTGGATTGCGACATCATTCTTAACAGTTTGTGTGATTAAGATTGGTATTTGTGCATGCTAACGTCTCTCTCAGGCCCCATGCAGGGCTCTAACGTGGGAACGCTTCTCAACAATCTCTTTCTCTCTCTCAAACTGAAACTTCCAGACTTCCTCCTAGTCTTCAGAATAAAACATCACAATACGTCTCCTATTCGTCCTCTACAAACCAAGAGACTCTTCACCCTGTGTGCTGTCTTCCATGTGTGTGTGTGTGTGTGTGTGTGTGTGTGTGTGTGTATAATCACCTGAGACTGAAGTGTATGAATGGAGCAGTGAAACAGTAGGACTTTAGCTTGGGGCAGAGGCTTAGAAGGGCTTATGCTGGGACGAAGTGATTGAGTAACTGTGCCTGGCTGTTGCTCTCCGGCCTGATTTCAATTCAGTGTACATTTATGATGCATAGGGGCATTGCTTATCTAATCATGTGTACAACTGTAACAAAGGCTGTCAAACTAATTAAGATAAGAAGCTGGATTTCATCACGATCATGCAAAGGAAGCCAATTACAAAGTGGATGTAAAAGAAGGAAATGTATACAACTTGAAACAAGATCAAAGGAAAGAGTTCACTGATAAAAGAACTCCTGAATTTGAATTAAATTTGAACTGTGCCACCAAACAGGATGCTGAATTGGATTTTTACATTTGAATTTAAGAATGCAGAATTGAAAAGAACTGAAATATAAAAAATATATACAGTTATATAACACATTTTTAAATGTTGGCTAGACAAAGGTTTAAAAATTTTGAAAAACTGTTTAAAAGGTCTTGAAGTTGAATGATAGAACAAAGTGATTGACAATGACAGAAAAAAACAAACAGAACAACGGATAGAACAGTAGATAAAACAATAAAACGGCGAAGAGTAGAAAGACAGAACGACAGATAGAATGACAGATGGACAGAACGATGGCTAGAAGATAGACAGATAGACATACAGAATGACAAATATAACTACCTATCGGCTGATAAAATGACAGCTAGATTTACAGACAGAACGACAGACAGACAGACAGGCAGGCAGGCATTTCTGAGCCACAAAATAATCAAGCTAACACAGTGTAAAAGCTCTTAATGACGTGTGTGTGTGTGTGTGTGTGTGTGTGTGTGTGTGTGTGTGTGTGTTGCTCAGGAAAGGCTTGAAAGCATTTAGGCTGATGGTGACCTTCACAAGAGGGAAAGCAGTGTGTGTTTTGTTGGTAAGCAGTGTGTGTAGCGCATGTTAAATGAGGAGCGTGTTTTGGAAACTCCGATGATTCCGAGCTTGTTCAGTCTTTCTGACTCTGGCCCACATTTAATGATATATACAAGCAAGTGGGAGACCAGCTAACACACACACACACACACACACACACACACACACACACACACACAGAGAGAGAGAGAGACCTGTACCGACCCTGAGCCCTGGCGGTCCCACATCTCCGGTTCTGCTACAGACTCATTAGAACTGTTCCAACACACACGTAATGCCAGCTATTCAGGAGCTGCCCACAGTGGTGCTCGTGCAGCTGAAGTGAGTTTAAAGCTGACTGGCATGTAATAAAATTATCTACTTCTGTCACATCTAATTATGCATATTATAACCCAAGTTTAACAGATACTATAACTACACCATTTGGCACCTAAAAGACTTAGGGTTAGTTAACCCAAAAATGAAAATTCTGTCATTAATTACTCACCCTCATGTCGTTTCAAACCCGTGAGACCTCCGTTCATCTTCGGAACACAAATTAAGATATTTTTGATGGAATCTGAGAGCTCTCAGACCCTCCACAGACAGCAAGGGTCCTTACACGATCAAGGTCCAGAAACGTAGCAAGGAGATCGGTAAAATAATCCATGTGACATCAGGGGTTCATCCGTAATTTTACAAAGCTACAAGAATACTTTTTGTATGCAAAGAAAACAAAAATAACGACTTTATTCAGCAGTTCGTTTCCTCTACGTCAGCGTAGCGCCATTTTGGAGAATATCCGCTGGACAGAAACTGTGTACGCTCTTCTGTGTTAGCCGCACCGCGCAGATACGTCTTCTACGTATATTTACGCTTTGATTTGAACGAAAACAGCGCAGCCAGTATGTGGCTAACACAAAAGAGCATACGCAGTTTCCGTCCAGCAGATATTCTCCAAAATGGCGCTAGGAAGAGACGAATTTAAATAAAGTTGTTTTGTTTTTGTTTTCTTTTGCGCACAAAAAGTATTCTCGTAGCTTCGTAAAATTATGGTTGAACCCCTGATGTCTCATGGATTATTTTACCGATCTCCTTGCTACGTTTCTGGACCTTGATCGTGTAAGGACCCTTGCTGTCTACGGAGGGTCTGAGAGTTCTTAGATTTCATAAAAAATATCTTAATTTGTGTTCCGAAGATGAATGGAGGTCTTACGGGTTTGGAACAACATGAAGGTGAGTAATTAATGACATAATTTTCATTTTTGGGTGAACTATCCCTTTAAGCAACATATAAATTGCTTCTATTTCATCATAGTATTACAGTACCAATTTTGAATTCTCTTATGCCCCTGGAGCCTGATTTATTTAATCAAACTAGAGTAAAAACAGTAACATTGTGAAATATTCTAACTTAAAGAACTTTTCTATTTTCAAATGTAATTTATTCCTGTGATGCAAAGCTGAATTTTCAGCATCATTACTCCAGTCTTCAGTGTCACATGATCCTTCAGAAATCATTCTAATATGCTGATTTACTGCTCAAGAAACATTTCTTATTATTAGCAGTGTTAAAAACTGTGCTGCTTAATATTTTTGTGGAAACCATGACATGTTTTTGCAGGGTTCTTTGGTGAACAGAAAGTTCAAAAGAATAGCATTTATTTTAAATAGAAATCTATATAAACATTAGAAATGCATTTACTGTCCCTTTTGATTAATTTAATGCATATTACAACTATAAAAGTACTAATTTCTTTCAAAACAAATTTAAAGTGTATAGAAAAGTAGAAAGGTATAGTATCATAGTCTTCCAATCAAGCACTAAACAAAGGTGGACCCATGATATAACCATTAAATGCTCCTTATGACCGGAAACCCACAGTGATCGGAAATGTTATTGAAACTTTGTGTAGACAGTGAAAGTGATTTTGTGTATGTGTGTGTTATACTACAATTTAAATTACACTTAAATACATACATACAGATACTCAAGTATCATGCTTAGTAACATTTGTTATATATACATTTATTATATTCACAAACATAAATAAATATATAAAATTCAAATAAACAAATAATTGTAACAAATTCAAATGCTGTACAAACAGCTAACAATTCAGGAATACTGCAGCACAAACATTTCCTAAAAAGAAAATCTCATATAATCTCCCTCACCTGCAGGTTTGGCAGGGATGTAGATCTCTGCCAGGTGCATGATGGGTATTAGTGCCAGTTTATTTATGAGCTAGAAAACACAAAGCACAAGTCAAAGGCGTTTAAGCAGTCTGACATGTGAGTGTCTGGCTCAACCAATGCCATGGGATTACCTGACTGGCTGAATAATGGCAGATGTTTGGAATTTATCTGGAAAATAATATTATTTAGGCAATTAATGTGCTGCTGCAAGATTTGCTTTGAAACCATTTTAACTCAGAAATCACAAATAATTACAAAGAAACAAAAAACATCAAATTAAATGTGAAATTTTAAAGCAGAAAAACTTTGTAACAATCTTTTTATTTATAACTTCTAAAAATAATTTTATACAGTGTAGTGATGCAGCAATTACAAACTTGACCTTAAATAACTGATTTACATAGAAAATAACTAAATTAATAGCAAATATAGTGCCAAACAGTCACAGAATCCCTCCAACACAGTGCAGAGACCCCAGTCTAACAATTTTACATCCCCTCTGTTCCATTTTTAACAATATTCTAACAAAAAACAAATGCTCTGAATGTCTCCTGAGGAGCCAGACTTGAAGACAGGGAAGCACGTGAAGGAGTGTGTGTCCTAGAGTGAGGGAATATTGCATGCCACAAATAACTCGGACTACAGCCAGAGTAACCCTTGATTAATAACAGGCTTCAAATAGTCCACCTAAAATGGTCTTAATGCTGCCAAGCCTCTGAATTTAATGCTTAAACTACGTCAGCTTCTATGTGAATGTCTGAATGATGTATTTAAACAGATCTGGACAATGCATGCATGCGCTTCACTGGTGGTCAACCAAACAATTTCTCTTTCTCTCACCAGATCGAGTTTTCCCAGCAAACCCGGGAAGCTTCCAGAAACACAGGGTGGTAATGCCATGGAAACCATCACCATTCCTTCAACAGCTTCGAGTGCCGGGGCAAGAGAGCGCCGTGCGGTCTGGAGGGCCCTCCTGCATAAAGGACCCCCGGCGAAACAGACCAACACACCGGCCAATCAAAACAGGGAACATTTCCGGGAACGTCGGCATGTCCTCAGAGGGTCACGAGGTCACCCGCGGGGTCAGCTGATGCGTGTGGGATGCGTCCTCGGCACGTGCCAGGTACAAAACCTCAGCCACCGTCTCTATCAGCTGAACGGCCAAAGTGGACGGCAAGACGCGCCAATCAATCCCAGAAGTCCACATAGTTATGGATAAGACTACGAATGACCACACAGTAAAAACCTATCCAAAAATGTGACTACAGAAGACCACCGACACCAGCGGGCAACCAATCAACAACTGGCGTAATCAATTTACAGGCGTCCTGTCATGAGAAATCAAATTCTCTTGATCTTTTGAAATAAAAGTCATTCAAGTCTTACTGCAACTTTAAGAACTCTAAACTTCTTTCCCTAAACAAACATTTATTGAAACAAAAACAACAACTCGCTATGAACTTCTGCAACTTTGACGTCATCTAACATTAACATACGGTATGATCGCCAACGTTAACCTGCAAGCTTCTATTTAAATGTTCAGAAACTTGGCCTGGCCTTTCAAACGGAGTAGTAAGGAGGATGTGAGATATTACTCCTAAGCACCAGAGGAAATAACGAGAAGTGTAATAAATGAGGGAAAGTTTGAGAAACCTGACTGTGTGTAGCACCTACAGCTCTGCAGATCTATCTGACCTGAACAGTCTGAGATTTCATTTCAGCATGGATTGTTTAATGAATCTCTTTAATGTCTTAAAGCGACTTTGGAGCCAATAGAAAACACTACTAAAATAAAAAACAACTTAGTGGACCTCAGGGAAGAAAATAAAACTGTAAACATTATA
This sequence comes from Tor tambroides, assembly GCA_021397915.2. Taxonomy (NCBI): domain Eukaryota; kingdom Metazoa; phylum Chordata; class Actinopteri; order Cypriniformes; family Cyprinidae; genus Tor; species Tor tambroides. The sequence continues at coordinate 13,760 of JAFVLL020014614.1, read as the reverse complement.
TGTCCCCCTTTAACAATCAGTTGTCCTTTTCTAAATATTAATATCTTAATATTTCCCACTTTTGATACTTCATGCCCTTCCTTAATGAAGTGACTTGAACCTTCATTATCTTTACAGTAATCCCACACTGTCTCTCGCTCTCTAAGCCAGGACAAATCGCCCTTGACTGAGCCACCTAAAGCCGAACAGAGCTTCAATGTGAACATCTTAAGAGTAAACATCCTGTATTTGGACACTTAAGCTGTACTTATTTATGAATCTAACTACATTAGATAAAATATCAAACCAAGTGGTTATTCAAAAGAATGAAAGCACAAAAAGTTTGTTAGGTTTCAAATGATAAAAAAAAAAAAAATTGAATTGAAAACAAAATGTATTTGAATTCTAATTCAATGATTATTGGTCATGTCACAATGATGGTAATCCTGATACAGTACGTTGCATCTAAAAGCCCCATATTTGTGGAAATATGTGGAAAACAGAGGGCTTTTTTTCAGTGAATAACTTAAAGTTTTATCAAAGTTGTTCAAAGATGTTTAAAATTGCAAAAATGATCCAAAAATTGCAGTTAGCTCTGAGAAAAAGCTCAGTATTTTCTTGCAGATACCATTCGGTTTGATATTTTGTCATCCTAACAGTAACTGTTTTTAAACAGGTTTCTGGAGCTCTCCTCCCCTCAGCCATTGGCTGGACAAACAGATAGTCCCGCCCCAAACTCACACTATTGGCTGAGCCAACGTCAACTTGTTGAGCCGCTCAGACCAACAGAGTAATGTTACAAGCGTCACAGACTCACACTGTTTACACTCTTGAAAGTCTTACTTATAGCTGTCTCTGCACTTTACACTAGGATTGGAGAAAGTATTTTCACGAAAAATTTTCGAAAAATTACACACAGCCACTTTAAGTGTCCACATACCTTTTGGGACCACTATTCTCATTTCAACTTTTAAAATGTCAAATCTTCATCCATAAAGCTCTTAAACTTTCAACACTGTCTGATCGTGTACGTTGCACATGCCAGTCTCGCAACATAAAATCACAAATACAAATAAAACATGGGCGACAAATATAAACACAATTCTCTGGCCAAACAAACACACACACACACACACACACACACACACACACACACACACACATATATACACACACCTTCAGTTTGTCAGTGGTGGAATGTCTGCTATCCTTATGTTCACTTATAGGTCAAATGTTTCTATTAAACAAAGCACTTTAAAAGCAACATGATCAATCACTTTTAATGCCATTGACTTGAATAGAAGAGATGTTATTTAATTCTAAGTTAACAAAAGCTTGTGTAAATATTTTGCAAGTGTATAATGACTGAGTGTTTGTAGTTATGTGTCAATTCTGTGTATTTTAATATGATTTAGCTGTTTCAATAAACAAAACAAATGCAAATGGTTATTGTTTTGTTTGTTAGTGTCATGTGGGCAGCTGTAACAGAATGCAAACACATATAGTATATGCACCGATCATTACCACCGAGTCAGAGCGACACCAGTGATATTACCAATAGCTCAGCATGACCCAAAATCAATGTGGTAAAATCAATGTGACTCGGCTGGCTTACTGTTTTCATAAAATCAGCAGAAATATGATAAAATTCACCAATTTGTAATAAATAGTTGCACTGCCATTCACTGCCTAAAGTTTGGGGGTGGAAAGATTTTTGAATGTTTGTGAAAGAAGTCTCTTCTGCTCACCAGGCTGCATTTATTTGAGCAAATATACAGTAAAAACAGAAATATTATTAAATATGGTTTGAATAGATTTTAAAACATCATTTATCCCTGTGATGCAAAAGCTGAATTTTCAGCATCATTATTCCAGTTTTCAGTGTCACATGTTCCTTCAGAAATCATTGTAATATGCTGATTTGCTGCTCAAAAAACATTACCTATTATTCTCAATGCTGAAAAGAAAACAGTTGTGCAACTTAACATTTTTGTGGAACCAATGATACTTTTTTTTCAAGATTCTTTGATGAATAACAAAAACAGCATTTATTTGAAATAGAAATCTTCTGTGAGATTATAAATGTATTTACAGTCACTTTTGATCAAATTAATGCATTTTTGCTAAATGAAAGTATTATTTAGTAACCAATCTGGGTATTGTGGCCTAGTGTTACTGTACTAATACTGAATTTCAGATATAGCCTGCTATTAACTTGACATAACGTGATTTTTACTTACTGGAAGCAAGGCTTATACAAGACATTATTTAGTCACATGTCTCTCTTACCTCAATGGAAACCCCTTCTTACAACATTCTCCTTGTGTGACGTCCATTCAGGAGAGTTTTAGGTCAGACTGCCACCTGATGGCTGCAGGCCTGAAACATTACACAAAAAGTTACACAAAAAATATGAATATATTATGTATGTTATAATACATTGGATTGGTTGCGTCAACTTTTGCTGCTGAGTTATTCTCAATTAAACATCTACTATAATACAATGAAAAATCGCAGTTTGAATATTTTAAATGGCTGTTGATAGAAAAAGATGCTTTGAGAGGCAGATGGTGCAGTTATAGTATCCATTTAATAATAACATTTAATTTAAGAGCCCTATTTTATTTTCACCTCTATAACTGCATAACCAAACAAGTCAACAAAAATAAAAATCCTGCCAAAGATGAAGAAGCAAAGGAATGTTGTAGATGTGCTCTAGACCACATACATCACAGACTCACCCACAAACTATCAGCCAATAAAAATTAGGGGTGTAACCTACTGTACATAAAAGGACACACACTAGACTTTACATCAACTCTGCCTAAAAAACAAACATACAGACTGTCATTACAATTCCCTAAAATGTGCTGTTGCGCTTTTCGGCACCAGAGACTGACAGACAGCTCACTATTTACAAAGTCAAATTCAAAGAATCAGTGTTATCATGACACCAATCTGAAGGTTCTGAACGTTCTTGTGAAGCACAAATAAAACAGTTTAGATATGATCTAAAAATAAGACTCTTTAAACACAAGCATTGAAGCCATTGTAAAATAAACCAAAAAACTGAATGTAATCAGTAAAATCGAAAAGAATCGTAATCTTTAGGGAAGATAATATTATTCAGAAATGAACGATTGATATGAAAAATACAATTAAAATTAAGGTAAAAACTAAGAAGAAGAAAAAAAAACAAAAACAATAGTGAAAACCACATTAAAACAAATGTATGAATATAATGGTGTACAGTAATGAAGTAACTCATTCACGCTCTAAATTACTATTAAACCAAAATCCCTTAGTCACTGTAACGTACAGTGTGTCCTTTCTGAACCAGACTGTATTTGGGCCAAGATATCCCAGTATTGAGCACTCAAACACGCAAACACACACCTTTACGCACACTGACGGACCCCTGGAAGCTTCAGAGAGAAAGCAAAGTGGAGAAAGTTAAAGTGTTACTAGTTTTTCCCACTACAGTTCAGAGACCCCACACGCACAGCATTGATAAATAGAGCGGTCAGAGACGCCAAACACACAACATCCTCCTTCATCCTCAACAACACACTCTCAGCTGAATCATGAGGGTGGTGAACCTGGTATGTACCTGACATTCCGACTACTATTTACATACATGCTTCATAATTTCCTCAACGGTGCGTAAAGCAGAATTGTAGCTATTACACATGAATAATCATTTTTGATCATTTGGCAATGCAGAAAACTGTCAGACTGTGCCACTATTTGAGTTGGTAGACTAAGTCTTATTAGTTGTATCTCTTACACACAAACTCTAACTACTAGGGTCCGGATCCCTCTCTGGCATACCGCCCTGATGGTCATGAGAAAGACCAATCAGAATTCAGGAACTTTGAGGTAAAACTTGGAATTATGCATATTCTTAATTCATATTTTCTTGTATCATTCCTTTTAATACAACCCTCTTATTTCTGTTTTGATGTGTGTACATGTCTAACACAGAGTGGAGCTCTCTTTGACCGTGTGTTTAATACATACAAGCTGATGCATACGTACCAAACGCTGGACTTTGTCAAACAGAAGGTTGGTAAAATAATAAAATAAGCAAAACAAAAAAAAAATTTTAAAAAAAAAGCAAAATAAAAATAAAATAAAATAAAAAATAAAATAAAATAAAATAAGCATTTTTAGCAAAATAAGTTTGGGTAATAGGCCTGTGCTAACAACTGATAAAATATAAGTGCTAAAATTCTGAATCTCAATTATTGCATAAATTCTGGATCAGTTACACAGTACAGAATCATATATTGCAAGCTTTTCTTGCCTAGTAAAGTTTATTCTACTGTTTAACTTGACGTGTTTCTTTGGAGTTAAAATTTGGTCGCTCTGTGATGACCCAGATAAATGACAAACACAAACACTGCACATGACTTCTCACCTCTGACCTTCAGCACCTGGAATGGGCGAACTGCAATCACTTCAGCATGAGAATGATGGAGAACATCGATTCCCTGGACGAGCTTGTTGATGAATCCGACCCTGACGTTGACTTCCCAAACTCTTTCCATGCCTTCCAGACTGCCGAGGGAATCCGCAAAGAGCATCCTGATAAAGGTGAGAGATCAGCAGGGACAAAGGTCACAGACGTCGCCTTAGTGTACTTAGATAAGACTGTGTTTTACAATAACACATACCTGAAGTTGTTTTTGTGAAGTTTCTGATCAATATGTCCAAACCCGCAGGGCTTCTTTCAGGGCTGAAATCCATTTCTAAATGTAAAAGCTTTTTGTGCATATTTATATTTGGTCAAATGTTAATTTAATTTCAAATACCTTCTCTCCAGATTGGTTCCAGCTAGTCGGTCTGATCCATGACATCGGAAAAATCATGGCCCTGTATGGGGAGCCGCAGGTGAGAGACAAAAGCATCCAATCACAGTGTAAAAACCTACAACAGCTGTCCCGTGATAAATAATATATAGAAAGCTACTGTGTGTGTTTAAGTGGGCTGTAGTTGGAGATACATTCCCAGTGGGATGCAAGTTTCAGAATTCAATAGTGTTCAGAAACTCAACATTTGAAGGCAATCCGGATGGCAAGAACCCTGCACTCAAGTACAGCACCACACCTTTCTGTCTTCTACATAACAAAACAGTCTTATTTAAATACTATTATAGTGTATATTATTAACTTTTAGTCATTTTTATATTTATATTTATTTTTATATTAAATGAATTTTTATTTTATTTTCAGCTTTGGGATCTTTAAAAAACATTTGTGACCCTGGACCACAAAACCAGTCTTAAGTCGCTGGGGTATATTTGTATCAATAGCCAAAAATACATTGTGTGGGTCAAAATTATCAATTTTTCTTTTATGCCAAAAATCATTAAGATATTAAGTAAAGATCATATTCCATGAAGATATTTTGTAAATTTCCTACTGTAAATATATCAAAACTTCATTTCTGATATATAATATTCATTGCTAAGAACTTCATTTGGACAGTTTTAAAGGTGATTTTTTTCAATATTTAGATTTTTTTTGCACCCTCAGATTCCAGATTTTCAAATAGTTGTATCTCGGCCAAGTTTCAAAAAATGGACCCTTATGACTGGTTTTGTGGTCCAGGGTCACATTTATATTTAGCTTAACTTTAATTTATGTTAATGTCAGTTCTAGTAATTTTAATACTCCAGATGAAACATTTTATTTCAGTTAGTTGCAAAGGCAACATTTCTAATTCTTTGAAGTCCCCCCCCCCCCCCCATCTGATATTCATATTTTTAAATGATCTAAAAATGTAAAAATATGTTGTATAGTATTCTGATGTTTTTTTTATTGCAGCACAGAATTTGGGATTTATGAACCACAATGTGGACTTGATAACGTCCTGATGTCTTGGGGACATGATGGTGAGTGATGTGAGGGATCTTTGCACACAAGACCATTATGACGTTACATCTAATGTCTCACTGTGAAACATACTATCATTCAAATGTTTGAGGTCAGTTGAAAGAATTACTAGTTTTATTTAACAAAGATGCAGTAAATTGTGTCAAAAGTGAAAGTAAAGACATTTATAATGTTGATTTCAAATAAATGCTGTTATTTTGAGCTTTCTATTCATCAGTCCTGAAAAATGGATTACGGTTTCCACAAAAATATTAAGAAGCACAACTGTTTTCAACACTGACAATAATAAGAAAAGTTTCTTGAGCAGCAAATCAGCATATTAGAATGACTTCTGAAGGATCATGCGACACTGAAGACTGGAGTACTGATGCTGAAAATTCAGCTTTGCATCAAAGGAATAAATTACATATTAAAATATATTAAAATAGAACAGTTATTTTAATATTTCACAATATTACTGTTTCTTTGTTCAAATAAATTCTTACAGACCTCAAACTGTTGAACGGTAGTGAATTTGCTGCTGAAGTGACTAATGAAAATTCTTCTCGCTCTATTCTAGAGTATCTATACCGGGTAATGAAGTTCAACAAATGCACCATCCCTGAGGAGGTAATGCCACAGAGCTCACCTGAAAAGCAAACAAATATAAACACACATACACACACAATACGCTTTCATTCATGCTTTTAAAAGACACTTTCAAACACTTTTCTTCTGCCAGGGTCTTTACATGATCCGCTTCCACTCCTTCTACCCCTGGCACACAAACGGAGACTACACGCACTTATGCAACGAGAAAGACCTTCAGATGCTGCCCTGGGTCAAAGAGTTTAAGTAAGTCATGAGTTCCTCAACGAGAGCTCGTTTGTGTGTCCGTTTAATCTGCTGTGTGACCCACATATTGAAGAGCTGACCTCTCACTGATCAAAAACATGCGTCTGTTTGTCTTTCCCCTGACAGCAAGTTTGATTTGTACACCAAGAGCACTGAACTACCGGACGTGGAGAGTCTGAGGCCGTATTATCAGTCTCTCATTGATAAGTACTGCCCCGGGATACTGCGCTGGTGAACGTGTACTACAATTCTACGAATCGGTCCAATTTCAAACATGAATGACACTTCAAATCATGTATAGTTATAGTTTTTGCTCTGTGGGCACTAAAAATGGGTGAAAAAACTTTAGCCAATTAGAAACCACCTAACATTTTGGCACTTTGGAATTTTCCTCAGAAAATAAAATAAAATAAAATAAAAGTATAATAAAAGAATAAAATAAAATGATAAAAGCGAACAAGGTACGAATAAGTTTTTAATTTCTTGATATACAATAAACTGTGGGAATCGGTTCAAATACCTATACTTTTCTACAATGTAAAACAAAAAGAAATATTAATTATTAATATCCAACACTTTATCGTATATATTCATTTTAATGCCATATTAAGATTAAATCTAAAAGATAAAATGAATTTTACTTTAAAATGTAAATGTCTTTGGAAATAATGGTGCTTGTGCCAGTGTATATTTTTCTATGTTTATTAAAAATATTACAAAACATTAAAGCTGAGTGTTTTTTGGTGCACTTATATTAACACAATAAACATGCAATACTACTGTACATCACAGTGGTCAAATATGCTATTACAATACAACACACAAATATCACAGACCATAACCAGTTACAGTCCAATAAACCATTTCCTGTCATATAATACCACCTATGCAACATGACAGTCGAAGTGGAAAATGTCATATTTTCTGGTACCTAGATTTCTCTGATACTCTTGGTATACTGTAAGGCACTGCACATACTGGGCTTCGTTCATAAAACAATGAATGTTTGTCTACATTCACAAGTGCTGTTTTTGGTATTTTGTTGCATTGGATTCAAAGTGTAATTTATGCAAGAATGATTTTAAAAACATAAATCCCACTTCTGTTTAATGAGGTCCAGTATGTGCATTTAAATATACAGTGTTTTACAGTTATTTTTAGTTCTTATGGTGGAAGACATCCTGGTTTTTATTAATATGGTACGTAGCAGATAGTGCACGCTGGGAAAACAATAACCTACCTTGTTTTGCATTTACCTGTCAAAGCAATCGAAGACCATACAACAAAATCCCTTGTTTTGCAGTGCGGCCCTTCAATTGGGTTTTAGTTGAGCTAAACTGGTGGGTAAATCCAGGACACTACTGGGAAACATGAATGCGTATGCGTCACTACACTGCCTACATCTCTTAAACCTGCCTGTGAAAACAGAGAAAAGTCAATGTTTTGACAACAAGGATGGAAGTGCTGGTGTTTTGGGGTAGATGTTATTACCCTGAGCTGGAATTAAAGTCCTCAGACGATCAAAAAAACCTCACTTCCTTTTCCTGAGGCGGTCCACTTCCGTTTCCTCTGTGTTCGCTTCCTCTTCCTCTTCAATTTCTCCGTCCTGTTCTTCTTCACTTGTTGCATCTTCTTCCTGCTCTTTTCCATCTTCCGCTGCGTCATGTTTTGCATCCTCCTCATGTTTCTTCTCGTCCTCCTGCGCCACATCGGAGTGCGTCCGTCCTGCGGCCTGTTTATCTGCGTGTTTGTTCTGGAGCGATTCGTGCTGGTGGTGATGTGCACGTGATCGCAGAGAGTTGAGGAGACACACGGTCGCAGCCGAGCTGAAGAGAGTCCAGAGCAGAAGAGGAGCTGGTATCTCACGGGCATGTTCTCCAACATGATGCAATAACTGTGGCAGCCAAGCATTCGAGCTGCGCCTCGGAGGAGCCTTATCCTGATCAACAAAAAGAAAGAGATGCAGCTGACATTTCAAACAAAAACAAGATCGTTAAATCTTTGTTAATCAACACATGACTGTTTGTGAGTGAGAAGGAGAGAGCAGAGCCTAAACATAAATACAGTATTTGAGGGTCAACTCTCTTGACTTCAGCTAATAGGAACATCAAAAACATCATAGCAATGGATAGTAATGACATTTAAAAAACCTTTGAAATGTTCGTCAAAAAAATTTATTAAGTAAATAATGTAGTTTTCAAGTCCTGATATAAAATATATTCAATTCATAGCGATTCAGATCATCAGCAAACGAAAAACATTGTTTTTATTATCCAATACTTTAGCTTGCATACTTATGTATTCGTTATTCATTCATTATCTTATGTAGTCTTATAAGGCTGCACGATTAATTGAAAAAAGAAACTAAAGCTAAAATAACAATGTAATGATTTAATTTATTAAAATATATTTTTAAAATACTCAGTTTTTACAGTGAAATATTACATTAGTAATATTTCTTATTTTTTAGTAATGTTTATATGATCATTATTATTATTAAAAAAAAAATTCATAGCCATAGTGACATATGCAAAACATTTTGGCCAAGTTGTACAAAAGAGAAGCAAAAATTTATTTTTTAAAAATCACAATTTTGGTTGTTTTTTGCCCTATTTTCATATATAGACTGAAGATAAAATTAATTTTACTTTAACCCTCTGGTCACAGTTGTGATTTTCATGGTCAAAAGTGACCGGACACCTAAAATTTTACGCGCCCCCCCCATTGAAAATATATATTTTTTTTTTCAAATATTTTCTATTACTTTTCAATTATGGCAGTATTTCATGTTAAAATAGAGTCAATGCCTTTAAAATCCAATTTTTGAGGCTAGATTAGTGCTATCTGGTGGGAGTAAAATAAGAAAAACATCTGCAGTTCTATGGTTTAGCCCATAGATTCCTACATAGCTCTATATAAAAGGCCTATAAATTCTCTAATTGTTTTTAGACATAAATACTTATTTTTATTAAGTTGTGGGTTTGGATATATATTTAGACATTTTCAAAGACAACTTTTTGTAAAGGTTTAGATTTTTTTGTTTTGAAATGTTGATTTAAAGCGTCAGTTTTTGAATTATTATTACTACAGTCAAACCTGAACACAGAGAAAGCATTTTGTTACACAAAATATTAAAATTCTATAAAAAGTAACAAAAATGAACAGGAATGTTTTATCAGAGCTTAATCCTTCTGGGTCTGATCTGATTTCAACCTCTTATTTCAGTTTTCTGAGTTGATATCATTTGAATTTGCATATTTGTGTGTGTATGTGTCTGTGTGTGTGTGTGTGTGTGTGAGAGAGTGGATGTCTGTTTTGCACTCTTGATGTTTCAGTGGAACCCCGTCATTGCTGTGTACTTTTTTTCTCCATTGTGGCAGATTTGTAGATTGTACACACAGGAATTCGCTGAATTTCTGTGTTTTTGTCGATTTCCCATTGATTTCCTATAGTCGGTCATTTTTGACCGAAGACCACAAGTGTGACTATTTTTTTACGACCTTTTAGTCTGCTTGAATCAAGCCCTCATTTTTTTTGTGTGTTCACATTCCAAATGCCATAAAAGTCACCAAGTTTCATACCATTCCGATGAAGCTGTGATTTTTAAAAATTCAAAACAGAAAAATTTTCGGTTAAAAGTGACCGAAGAGCACCGGAGGGTTAAATTGTGGGGTACTAGACTATAACGCTCGTAAAATAGTTAAATCTTTGTAAATACCAACACTTATACCAGTGCATGTTTATTAAAAAATATTACAAAGCATTAAATTGGCATGATTTTTGTGCAAACACAATATTTTAATGACAGTTTCATTTTGATTCGTCCTCATTATATCACCTCTCTATAAATAACACAAACACAGTGTCTCCTGATGTCACCTATTAAATATGTCTGTATTTATCTTTGCTTTGAGCAAGTTCAATGAAAATTATTCAAAAACACTGTTTGTTGAATCAAACTATGCTGCAGATAACAGACGGTGAACTTTAGGTCTGTTTGTTCTCCTGTGAGGTTATCGACAAAATGTGTCCCAATTTAATTACACTTTCACTTTTGACAGAAGACTTGTTTCTTACCTTCAAACCATGTTGAACCAGCATCTGTTCAAGGTAAGAGTCACCAAGGTGCACCATGGGATAGAACTCTTCCACGTACACCCGTCTCCACCATCGCTGGGGATATGACCTAAACACACACAAACACATCCAGTATGACCAAGTCATAAAGACAGAAAATGCAACCAATGAGGCTAAACATTAATCTTAAAATTAAAAAAAAATATTACTTTAATTAAAATAAATGTTTAATGAATAAAAAAAAATAAAAAAAATTATTAAAAATATAAAAAAAACTTTTAAGCAACATTTCTCCTTTGAGAGAAGATGAAGTGCTAAAATAATTAAAACTAAATGCATTAAAACTAATAAATAAAAATAAACATTAACTAAAAAAATAAAAACAAAAAAACTTTATTTTATTTCTGCCAGTTGCCAAGGCAACATTTTTCCTTTAAAAAAAAAAAAAAATAAAAAAAATAAAATAAAATAAAATAAAATAAAAACAATAATAAAATAGGTGTGCACTCACCCATCCTCTTTGGGCTCGCTGAACCAGTATTTGTAGCGGTGAGCTCGGAGGTACGCAGGAGGCTGTTTGCTGAACGGATACTGAGACTCATCTGTCTGAATGAGTCTGATCACTGCTCAACACACACATGCAATATTTACACAGTATAGTATAAAACACTGCATCTTGTTCAGACTGATGCACTGGATGCCTTTAAATCTCATGCATGCAGCAGTGAACACACGTCAACTCACCGTCTCGTTTGCCCTGCAGGAGTCTGTGTAAGAGGCTGCTGAACCAGGGGCTCTGTGTGTGCGGCCCCAGAGCAGCAAACCACATCTGCCAGTCCAGCCTGGGCTGGTGGGGAGCCACCATAGAGGGCGCTGCGCTCATGTTCCCCGGCTTATACATGAACTCGATCTCCTGCAAAAACATAAAAACACCAAACAATTACTGAACACAATCATATATATTTAGCGTTACAGTAGAAATGTTTACAAGGACTAATTTGTGTCAATCCGTATTAATCCAATCCGATTTTAGATTCTGAAAGTTCTTCAATCCTCCTGAGCCATCAGTTAAATTACTAACAGATTATTTGTGTGCATGTAATTGTAGCTAGTTGTAATTTAAACAACTGAATGATTTAACCTCACCTTGACATTTTGAAGCTGGTGCATGTAGATAGATTCTTTTGAAAAATTCTGAATAGTTAATATTTTTGCAATTTTGGGGCTCCTTGCTGCAGAGAATCTACATACTTCACCTTTAAGATCCTGGTAAAATGATATTTTATTTTCATTCTTTCAACTCTTCAGTTACTAGCCAGTATTTCAGACCTTTTAGGCCTTTTTATGATATGATGTCATATTCTTCATGAAGTCTCTCCTTCACATACAATTAAATGATGTAATTCGGACACTACGCACTTGCTCAAATACTAGTAAACTGACCGTCCATGTGTTGCGATCCATACTGCCTTCAATGACCACTTCTGGACGGCCTCCAACGCCGGTCATCCTCCGGAACAATCCATACGAGTTGACCAGCTGGTAACGGTCAGTCAGCTCAAACGCCGTCTGGACGCCAGGCCAGAGGTTACTGTGTGCATCATACTCAAAGTAGGTGTAGGGAACCTGCACACACACTTCGTTATTAGAGTCATTATTTTTAAATAACTTAAAGGGACAGCGCATTTAAAAAATAAAAACTGAAATACACAATGAAGTACTCGTGTATTGAACATGTGGAAGCATGAATGAAATTTTGATTAGAAAAAAATGCAGAGAGCAAGATTTTCAGTAATAAATTACTTAAAGCTGCAGTCCGTAAGTTTTGCCTCTTTGTCTCCATCTCTGTTTAAAACCTACAATTGCAGTTATTTGCGGAATTATCTTTATTACGTGGATTGTGCTCTGGTACGGCTCCAGCACGGATGAATCTAATGTTTAAAGTATGTGTGACTGTCAGTCACCGCACCGGTGTGGATACTGTACTTAGGAATCACAGATTCTAGCCTACGTCTTTGAATATATGACCCAAACAAGAATTTTTACCGGATATTGTCATCTGAACAAGTAACAAGTCTGCCACTTTTGTTCTGACCAACTGAGGAAAAAAACATTACAATAAATCCTGCAAATTTCCCACAAATTCCAACCAGTACCACTCAAATTAGAAAACATTATTATAAGCTAACCGTTGTGAATCAGGCTAAAGTAAGGAGATCGTTTTTAACACTGGCTAGTTATGTACATGCTCAAAAATTGATTTTGGATAATTTCTAACCAAAAAAAGTTACAGACTGCAGAAATTTATTTCAGTTCCTCATAAAAGCTATAGTACGGTTTGAGAAGACTTGAAATATGGAGACTTCAAAGATGTATGGACTACTTTTATGGTCCATTTTTGTCACCATTGATTTTTTTGAAAAACAAAAAATTTGTAATTATTAATTCTGCTATTTAACTCATCAGACAGGTTTGGAACAGCATGCAGGAAAAAAAAAGCTGACTTTTTTATTTTGGGATGAACAGGAAACAGTGCTGTTATAGTGATATATAGTTATAGTGAAATATAATAAAACATATATTAAAAAAAGTATGCTTGTTTTATTACAGGCAAAATTAAAAATTTTCATTTAGTTTATGTTGAAATACTAAAGCTAAGTCTGATGAAGAGCGTTTTAAGCTCGAAACGTCACCTGTGGTGAGAACATAATTAAAAACTTCTCTATCTCTGGAGCTGTGGTGTGCCTACTTTGATGCTTTTGTTCCTATTCCTGTGTGGTGGAGCACCCACATTGAGCTTTTTTTGGCCTAATTGATGTGCGCTCTTGGACTGGTTTTCGTTGAAATACTAAAGCCAAAAATAATATTAATAAAAACTAAACAAATATGTGACCCTGGACCACAAAACCAGTCTTAAGTCGCTGGGGTATATTTGTAGCAATAGCCAAAAATACATTGTATGGGTCAAAATTA
>JAFVLL020014612.1:0-15068 GCA_021397915.2 Tor tambroides | reverse complement strand
CCGCTCATATGGTATTAATTTTATTTGTGCAGGTCTTAAAAAAGGTCTTAAAAAGTCTTAAATTTGAGCTTAAAAATCCTGCAGAAACCCTGTATTGGAAAGAACAGCGCACACATGTACCAAAATTTCAGATGCACCCATTTTGCTTGACATTGTCGTATGTAAATGAGGAAATTTGAATTTACAGAAGAATAAACTGTTGGTTAAACATTTCAGAGTCCATTGTAGTTCTTTAAAGTGCAATTTTGATAGGACCTATCAGATGCATTCATGCAGTCTCATCAAATTCTGATCTTAAGGTTTCATCTTGTCTTTGTGTCAGGCACAAAGTCAGGCAAGCAGACCACTCTCTCCTTTAAACCGGTCCAGAAGAAGAACCCCTGGTCTTCTGAGGAGGGAGAGCCTGAATCTGACATGGAGTTCATCCCTGAGGAAGTGGCTCCAAGAGAGAAGAGAGAGCGCAAGGGTGAGAATCTCCATGCATGTTTACTCTCCTTTAGTCCATGAGGTTTAGCTAAGTACATAACTGACAATGAAGTGATGAAGCAATGTGAACAAACTGATTAGCTGCCTTTTTTCTTACTAAGACTATTGGGAGAGATAGTGACAACAGACATGCCTTTTATTGAGGTCTGCTATACTGTTATCAAGATCTTGCAGATTTACATTACACGCTCTTGCAATTTCATCTTAATTTTGGCCATATAAATATCAGCAGCTGCATCAAGTAGAGACTGCAAATCATGGAAATCCGTTTGACAAAAAGTGTGGGATGCCTGAAAGTAAATTGGAAAACATCAAAAAACTAATACGTTTTGTGTCTTTACAGCTGTGTTTGAAAAGAAGTACAGTCTGTCGAGCAGTGAAGATGAGTTTGATGACTGGTCGAAGAGCACTAAACAGAAACGTGCTGTCATTGAGGATGATGAGTCCTTCATCCCAGAACCCAGCGGTGCGCCTGATAGTGACATTGACTCCCCTCCTCCTGCACATGTTGTGTAAGACTGACAGCACTTCTATATCTTTGTCTCCCAGATCTCACCTGTTCTCTATATTATTTTTCAAAACATTTTCTATAGAATGCTATCTATATTATACTATAATATTATTTTCTTTGATTCTTTCAGGAAAAAAGCACCAGCAAAAGCCAGCAAACCAAAAGTGGAGAAACGCGAAGGCAGTAGCAAGTCCGGCTGTAAGAACTACACAACTCTCTGCCCATCACGGATCATTTCTTTTGCGTTGTCTGTAATGTGATTTCTTGCCAGCTGGTTTACTTGTTCACTGTGCTTGTTAAACTAGCTGAGACCAGTCAAGAGCCGGCCCCTAAACCTGTGAAAAAATCAGCTGTAGGAGCCACCAAGAAACCTGCCGCAAAGAAGACAAGTGCTGCTTCAAAGAAGAAAGCAACAGGTATTTGAATGTTGTTACATTTCAGAGAATAGTGGAATTTCATTGCAGTTACAGTCTTAAAAGTTTCCAATAGGGCAGTGATTCCATAGAAGAACCATTTTTAGTTCCCTCAAGATCCTTGCAGTGAACAGTTCTTAAAAGATCCTAATTTTTCTTCTTGTTCTGAGGAACATTTTTAAAAAATCTCTAATTTCCACAATAAAAATTGTGCAATGGAAAGGTTTTATGGATGTTAAAGGTTCTTCATGGAATTATAAAGACCAGTAAAGAACTTTTAATTTTTAAAGTGTACATTCTTGGTTTTAGTAATGAATAGCCTGTACTTTATTGTACTGAATATCAGTATAGCATTTTATTTTTAAAATAATGAATAGTTTTATCTTTCTAGATGCAAAACAGCCCTCAATCCTTGATGTGCTCTCCAAGACAAGTCCTAAAAAAACTAAAGCCACCAAGAAGCCTACTGCTGTCAAACAGTCTTCTGACTCAGATGGCGTAGCCCCTGTTGTGGAGAAGAAACCAGCGAAGAAACGGAAGCCCGCTCTGAGCAGTGACCAATCAGACAGCTCAGACTCTGACAGTGGCAATCTGATGGCTCGCCTCAAGGGCAAAAGCACTGCTGGAAAGGTAGTTTGACACTTTACTGTTGATCAAATTAGTTTTTTAATGACATCAATATTTGCCTAGTCAATACCAAATCTTATTCTCAGTCACAGTGAAAATGAATATGCAGATGTTTAACTCCCGTATCCAACATTTAAATATCGATGAACATACTTACAAACTAATATAGTTGCATGTAGCGTTCAATATTAAACTGCTGTACAAATCATTGTTCAGTATAAGAAAAAATCAGTTATAAAGTACAGCGTTTTATTGAATTGTTGCTATGTTGTAGTAATTAACTCCCTCATTTTAATTTAAATCAGAACGAGAGAGAATTAGTACAGAGTGGCATTGATTTAATAAAATGAGGGAACAAATTAAGTCATAGGAATAAATTCTTAATTTGTGACCACAATAAATGTACTTTTTTGCTCTGCATGTCAAGTTCTGTTTAATAAGTACATTTGTCATTGTACAGTTTTATTTTTGTAAGAATAATAATAATCTACTGTTTTCAAACATTCATTTTGTTCAAAGGAAAGGAGAGATATAACCTTAAAGCAAGCGCTACAGATCCTAAGCATCATTGACAAATCTTGTGAAATGGGCAGTGTAATTGGTAATGTGTTATCATCAGTTTAGTAATCCATGGCACTCCTGGTACAGAGAAGCTGCAAGCAATAAAACAAATACACATATGGTTTTCTAGTATTTATGGCCATAGCTATGGTAGCTTCAGGGTTTCCGCGGGGTCTTAAAAAGTCTTAAATTTAGTTGCATCAAATTTAAGGCCTTAAAGTCTTAAATTGTACAAGAAAGTCTTAATTATGATTTCAAGAGGTCTTAAATTTGGGGACGGAAAGACCAGAATTGCAATATGGCTTAATGTGACGATTAAACTTCAAAAGGCTATGATTTCATTAAATAAACATGAGCGCTGTAAGTTCAAAGTCTGGTGCTGCTGCTTTGTGTTCTGCCATCACCGGGGAAACAATTATAGGTCTGCCAAAAGCGCCACCTGCTGGCAGAGAATGAATGCGCATTTAATAAGCCGGTTGTTTTGTTAAGAGTTCAGACCGATGCGAAAACCGACCCATGTTTTTATCCTGCAAGCACGCAGAGCTTTAAATGTGAACTAATGGATGGGTATGAAGACAATGCATTATAAAAATCTAGACCGTAGGGTGTGCAATATTGTTTTAACTGTGCGATTTGACATTATCGAGTATATCGCGAAAAGCAAACAAAACACACAGAGTGCACGCATACATTAGGTGAAGTCTAGTAAGTTAACATAGGTTAAACTAATGCAAATAGTGCGTGTGCACATTTAGAGTGCGTTCTTTCACTGCATGATTCAGTCTATTAAAATGCATTTAGAATTAACACATAATTCAAGATATGGGGCAGAAAATGTGTATATTTATATCATTTCATAGGGTTAAAATCACACGAAGAGTGCCTTTTTATGTATTTATTTATTTTTTTCCTCCTCAAAGTCAGCATGATCACACATGTAATACTGCTTTTATACAACAGTCCAATAAACAAGAAGTTAATAAGAAACTTCCGTTTTAGACACCATATTTCCTGTTTTTGCTTTATTTCGCCAACAAAAAATCATTCCAAACAGCCACAGAGCTGTTTTGCGTCTCTGAGCAATATGACAGCGTTTATTTCCTGAATGAATCAACCGTTTAAATGATTTGATTCTATCGCAATGACTCACTTATTAACAGTGCCTTGCTGCCACCTTCTGGCGGTTTTAATTTCACATTTAAAGTATCTTTTCATTCTTTAAATAATTTCAAACATCAGTTTTGAATGTTTTATGTTCAAAATATCAAAACATTTATGCATTTGTAACTGCAGGTTAAAGCATTCCATGTCGCTCAGAGCTGCATTAAACTGTGTAAATACATCTAAATGCCACTTCAGATGCAGCTTCTGTGTTTCCTCTGCATTGCAAAGATACATTTTGTTGATACCGATTTCATTTGCTTGCTTGCTAACAGCAAATGCAAGTATTTGAGTCAAAAGATGATGCACACTTTTAGAAAAAATGGCTTAAAGGTAAAAATGCCCATAAAACTTATTGGAAAAGATACATTTCTATCACTGCTGTGAACTGACCACACAGAATATGAAGAATATCAAAAATTTCAGGAGTCAGCTGTCCATGATAGTCCGTAAGATATCAGCACAATAACACACTCAGCAAAATATCGTCTAATTATCATTATCGGTAAAATCCCAGAAAATATTGAGATCTTTTTTTTTTTTTTGTCAATATCGCACACCCCTAATTTAATTTATATAATAATTTATTGATAATTGTTTAAATGAATAGAATTATTAATAATTTTGAATCATCCATTTAAAAAAAAAAAAAAAAGGTTTAAAGGCTGAAATGTGAAGTTTAACACTTTATAAAACTTTTTTGTTTTTGTGAAAACACATCTGAACTATAAATTATGCTTTCCACAGTAATTTTACAGTTTAATATGGTACTATAGACATTGCCCTACCCCGCTCATATGGTATTAATTTTATTTGTGCAGGTCTTAAAAAGGTCTTAAAGTCTTAAATTTGACCTTAAAAATTCTGCAGAAACCCTAAAGCTAGTGAGTTTAATTCTGGTTTTATTTTCCATTTTAGAAAGCAAAGAGCTGGGAGGATGACGACAGCTTTCAGCTCGAAGAGAAGGTAGTGACATCTGCAGCTCCCAGAAGCCGAGCTGCACGTACCACCAAACCTGTGACCTACGCACTTGATTCAGATTCTGATGACTATTAAATGTCCTGTAGTAGCCTGCATGTGTGATACTCGAAGGTCACTGGGTTGTTGTTTTTTAACAAAAAAAAAAAAAAAGTTTTTAAAAGAATATAAACCTTAAGGAAAAGTTTATACTTGTAGAAAACCTGTTTTTATGTTGGCAATTTTTGTTTTTTAAGTGACCAATGACAAACTAGCCTCACATCTGTGACCAGGTTTCTTTTTATGACGTTACAACTATATTGCACATAACATTGTCCATTGTTGCTTTTTATACATGTTGTGTTGTCTTGTAAATATTTTATATGTTCTCTTGTTCAAAGCTTATAATAAATTTTCAGTGAGATTTGTTTGACTGGTTTTATGGACTACTTTTATGATAGTTCATTTTTAAATGAATACATATTTCTAATTGGTTCCACAAATGACAAGCATGTACTGTGGGATATAGAATTGATTACAATATCTGCATGTTATCATTCTGATCTCCACTTTGAACTCAAGACTCTTAATACCAATGTAGGTTTATGCACATAAGGTCACCCAAAAATGAAAATTCACCCAAACCTCTGTGAATTTATTTCTTCTCTTAAACACAAGGGCCCGGTTTCACAGACAGGGCTTAGACTAAGCCAGGATTAGGCCATAGTTCAATTAAGACTTAAGTATTTTTTATAAACCTGCTTAGAAAAAAACATCACTGGTGTGCATCTTGAGACAAAACTAATGCACTGATATATTAAGGTCAGTCAGTGCAAGTTTATTTCAGTTAAAACAGCTAAGACTTACATTTTAGTCTAGGACTAGGCTTAAGCCTTGTCTGTGAAACCGGGGGAAGATGTTTTGAAGAATGTTGCTACTGAAGTATTATTTTTCCACACAAATGAATGGCTACCAGCAATTGTTTGGTTGCCAGTGTTTTTGAGAATATCTTGTTCAACAGAAGAAAAAATTAATACAGGTTTGAAACAGCTTGAGGCTGTGTAAATGATGGCAGTTTTTGGTTACACTTTATTTTAAGATGTCCTTGTTACAGTGTAATTATACCTTTATATTAATTAACTACATGTACATATGGTTACTATGGTTAGGATTAGGGTTACTTGCATGTAATTATGCACAATTCATTGTTATAATAGTAAGAACGTGTAACGTAACAAGGCCACCTTAAAATACAGTGTTACCCAGTTTTCATTTTTGAGTGAACTAATTTGTATGTTTGTTCTTCATTTCGTTGAAGACTTGCAGTGATGATGACTATTGTCCAAGGCTTGTCAAACTTTCTGCAAAAAGGAAACCATGTCATTATCACTAGTAGTGCACGTCATTGTATGAAAAATTCAACCATCTCACAAGTCCATGACTAGATCTTTACTGCAAAAAAAAAAAAGACGTTTATATTTAATAGATGAAATTAAAAAAATTGGAAGAATGGGAAATTTTCAGTATTTATTCAAATGCCTCAAAGAATGACCGGTTGTTTTTTATTTTATTTTATTTTTTGTTTGTTTTTTCATGCATGCATTTACATGTACTTAGTGTACTTATGTAAGAATGTATTTGGTAATATATGGGTGAAATGCATCTTGTATATGCAACTGACATGAAATTTGCATGCTGTTGATGTGTATTATTGTAAAATAAGTGATCAGAACAATGTAATTGCCATGATATTTGCTAAATGTCTTTAGAAAATAATCTGATATAAAGTTTTCCTGACAAGTTAATAATCTTTACAAGTCCTTACATGATCAATTAAATGTTTTTGTGATTGGTGCTGTTTTACAGTCAGATATTTTAGTGTAATGACCTATATAACTGGAAGTTATTGACAGCTGTCCAAAGCAGTCAATTTTAGCCTCAAGCCTCTGTACAATATTTGTGTGTGTTAAATTTGTGGGTGACACTTTAGGGTATAGTGTTCCCTAATCTAAATTGTGTAATAAGCAGAACATTATCATTACATATAGCTCTCCTTACAAAACAAATATGCTGAGTGGATCTCAGCATGTTTATTTGCAACACCTCATTTCAGCCAGGAGATGGTAGAATTGCCTCATTTACTCGCAACACTGTTTCACCCTGTCTTTCTCCTAATGATCTTTGCTCCTCTTCCCTGTAACTGAGGCAAAAATAATATCAGCTTTGTTCATCAACTGTTGAGCAATGTAAATTTAACCCTTAAAGTCATAGGTGGGTCAAAAATGCACTCTTATTATTTGTCCAGAAAATTCTCAATTACATTGTCTTTGTTTATGTGCAAAATATCTTTTACATTAGTTGAAAAGGGTCAAAATAGATTATATCATGGTTATGTTCAAACTTAGTAAAATGAAGTAGTAAAGCTAGGCTATAACTTTTAAAGGGATAGTTCACCCAAAAATGAAAAGTCTGTCATCATTTACTCACCCTCAAGTAGTTCCAAACCTGTATGAATGTATTTGTTCTGCTGAACACAAAGGAAGATATTCTGAAGAATGTGGGAAACAGAGCAGTTCTGGGGCACCATTGACTTCCATAGTTTTTTTTTTTTTTCTACTATGGAAGTCAATGGTGCCCCAAAACAGCCTGGTTACAAACTTTCTTCAAAATACAAAGAACAGAACAAAGAAATTCATACAGGTTTGGAACTACTTGAGGGTGAGTAAATGACGACAGAATTTTCATTTTTGGGTGAACTATCCCTTTAACTCTGGACTAAACCTTGATTCTCCTGATGACGTGTGATCTGGCGTTAAGTGTAGACAACTATCCCTCCCCTTTAGCAAACTGTCACTCAATTATCAAGCAACAATGATCCAATCAAAAATTCCCAATGGACAAAATCAAGTCCTGTCCTACATTTTCTCGTCCATTTTACTCGGCTATGTGTCACAAAAGAATAAAAGATGATCACAATTTCTGTTTCAAGCCCCTGAAATCCTCCCCTCATAACACTACTGTTAAACCCCAGGTTAGTGGAATCCTGGGTAGTCTGGTGTTGTTTCACATTGCTTATACTTTGCACAGGGTTAGTAAGTAATACTGGGTTTTCAGAATCTTTATTAATTGTTATTTAAGTAGTTGCAGCGGCGACTGTAGTAGACGTTAAAGTAATAGTAAGTCAATTCCCTTTCAAGGAAAGTCTGTTCACTCGGCGGCCATATTTGCAATGCTTTCAGGCAACTTTTCCACGTTCTACTTGAATGTGGAAATCCTAAAAAAAAAAGAGCTTGCTATAGTCACAGTTAACGTTTCAAATCAACAGCAAAATCTGACATGGATGATCCTGTGATTTCTTATGCTCAAATAGTGTTTAAAATCTTTTATTTCAGGTTGGTCCAGCCAATGCATGTGCAGTCCTAAGACCACGTCTCAAAACACTGACTCTCCTGACAGCAGCTGCAGTGACGCAATGACTTTACCACCTGGCGACTGGCTCTTTTAATTAGAAGGCAGGACTTCTGTCATAATTCACATTGCACTTTCTCCCAATTTATTGCAATTTTGAGTGCACTGTCTCGGTAAATCTGAAGTCTTTGATTTGAGGCACACGCAGTTCGATTTCTGATCAGGTGCCTTGTCAAAGCTTCTAGCTGTAACATTTTAAGGGGCTGTTCACACAGAAACATGTTTTTGCATCCCACTGCGCTTCCAGTGTTTTTCTATGTAAACATTTGCTAGACGGACCACCATTTTTTATTCATTTGTTTGTTTATTCATGCTGCATTCTGTGTGAACAGTCTCTTAGACCATAGTGCTCATGTCTTGCGCCATTTGAATAGTCTCGCGTTGTTCTAAAAATCCAGCACTCTGGTTCAACTTATAAAAAATGCATCTCCTAGACCTTGCATTTTTTCGTTCCAGTGCCCTCTGGCTCGCATTTTTAGCACAAATACACATTCTGTATGAATGGCCCTTAGACTATTGCACTCACACCTTGCATCTTTCACAGAATCTCGCGCATAACACGTTGTTATAAAATGCACGGCTTTGTCTCCGGAAAAATGTGTCTAAGATTTGTGTTTTGTTTCCATTCCATTATGTGTCTCTCATTTTTGAATACAAAAATGATTTCTGTGTGAATGGCCCCTAATACAACATTGTTTGCCTATATACACTTCTTTCACAGCAATGCAGGGTTATCTCTGCAAAAGTGGTGGAGTAGGATTTCATAAATCTGTGTCAAAAACAATGATAACCTCTCTTCCAAATTACAAGTGTGAAATGTTCCCCTGCCTGCACAGGATTAAAAGCAGGGTCTAGAACGATGACAACCCTGGGTAAAAAGCCCTGTAGTCATCTTGTTTCATAAGTTGTATATCGTTGAACATATCGACCAATTTAGTAGGGCTAGTAATGTCGGTTTATAGATTGCTTAAAGAAAAGAAGAAACTGTCTTCCCTCTGTCTGTCTGTCTCTCTCTGTCTCTCACACACACACACACACACATACACGTGTGTCTGTGCCTGCGGGTGTGTAGCCGCATGTATGCAGATTGGGTTCTTGTATTCCTTTGATCCGCATGAAGGGAATTATAGATGGCTTTTACGTAACTGTTCTCCTGCCCAAAGAGGAAAAAAAGATTAACGTCTCAAACTTTATTCTGCTTTACTCTCAGTGTTTTTCTCCCTCCCTTCCTGAAGCCTGGCAGGCTTGTGTGCGGTGTGGAGCTGTGTCTGTATTTAGGTCATCTCACTCAACGAGTGATTCTCTGCATGAAGAACAGGAACAGAGAGGAGCTGTGGGAAATATATGTGCCGGTACTCCCCTTCTTTGCATATACGTATATGAAAGCTCAGCAGTGACTGCCTGCACCCATGATGCATTGAGATCGAATCTCCCTAATCTCTTAAATATTTGTATTTAAAAAATGTGCTATATACATATGTAAGTTTATATATGTTTTAAATAGTTTATATCATTGACTATAAATCAATAATTTCATATTGTATTGTCATATCTACTGCAGTATTTCATGGGATAAGTGGTTTATTCACTCAAATCAAAACTTCTAAAAAGTGATTCATCTTGGAGCTGGGTAAATTTGGTTCATTGCTTACAACTCAGATCAAATTTACAAAAAAAAACAACAACTCCAAATTCACTCTCTAATAGTATGGGGTGCTTATAGAAAAGCATAAATACCCCAGTTATCCTAAATGCTGCATAGCTTTTCACTTCTGACACCTACTTCTTACGTAGAAGAAGCAAAACAAAACATTTACATGTTTTCAAACAGCTGTACAGTACAGAAGCAAGAGAGTCAGTTCTGGATTCTTCCTCTGCTTTTCACTGTTGCTTAGCAAAATAGTCTGAGAGCCACCAAGTTGTACAGTGTGTTCCATTTGACCGTAAGTGCCCTGCTAAATGGACTTTGCAGGGTACTCCACGATCTTAAGTGAGATTCCAATCCAAATGGAACTAACTGTTTAGTTGGAAGGAAACTGCAAGCGACATCACTACTTCACAGGAAGCGGAGAAGGGATTTGCCACTAGTCATTGTGTATCACTCCAGTATTTATAATTTTATAATTGTTATATTTATTTACAGAAGTATATTTTGTGATCAGTTTAAGCTCCTATAATAGGCATGACTCAAGAGTCGACTGTGTTGGCTGACATTGCAGGGTGTTCTATATTAACGCATTGTCAAGTGAAGTCAACAGATACTGTACCCTATGCTCTAGGAGTAGGGAACAGCAAACACTGTGTAGGAATCCTATCAGTCGGAATGCAGCTGTAATTTTTTATGTAACAGCAGCAGCTCTGAGTATGTGACCAAAAGTGAAAGTCTTCTTCACAGTGTGATGGAAAAGACATTGTGCTGCGGCATGTTGCAATTACGGTAATTACAAGATAAAAACTTGTGATGTTCTATTTTCCTCTGATTCGGAATTACGTGTTCCTTTGGCAACACTATCAATGGCAAAATGATTCTGCAGAGGTCAGGTGGTACGGTGGTCATGTGGTACAAGTGAGAGCTCTCATAAATTCCAAATTTACAAGTTGTAAATACAAATTCTACAAGGATGTGAACGCTTTTTACAAGTTGGAATCTCATAATTATAAAGCGCGAATGTACCAGTAAAAAAACAAAAAAAAAACAAATGTTGCATTGACAAATGTGAATGTTTGTGTGAATGGGCATATTAATTGCTATTCATTAAAATTAAAATCCTGGTCACACTTTATTTCAAGGTCTAATTCTTGCTGTTAACGAACCATTAACTATGACTTTTGCCTCAATAAACTCCTAATTTGCTGCATATTAATAGTTAGTAAGGTAGTTGTTAAGATTGGGTATTTGGTAGGATTAGGGATGTAGAATACAGTCATGCAGATTTTGCGCATTAGAAGTACTAATAAACAGCCAATATGTTAATAATAAGCATGCTAATAAGCAACTAGTTAAAAGTGAGAATTGGTCCCTATACTGAAGTGTTACCAAGTGCCGAATATTCATACTGAATATTCATCTTGGTGTGGAAATGCCTTTAGATCGAAAACATAGTTAGTTAAACTGTCTTCATGTTTATAGATGCTAACTGCCTGAACAAAAACACATACGGTTTAATAGCAGACCATCTTTTTAGGAAGTACAGAAGACAGAGTGTTGAGACTGAGAGCTGTTGATATGTAAGAATTAGGGGCGTAACGATTCATCGATACGATGTCTGACGATACATCGATGCCACGCGTAAAATATCAATATCTGTAGTCTAAATAAGCACCTTTTCCGCATAATATCCGTCTGTGCATTACCGCCAATGCGTGCGTTCTCGTTCAAACTCACGTATCAGGACTCGATGTAAGGACTGCCCGAAGGCACATGGCGAGCATAAAAAACGCTCGCGATTGTTGGCGGAACAGTCGCGCGCTGTGTGAAACGTTTTCTGCTCACACATCTGAAGCGCACAGACACAGACAGCTGTGTCTACACCGCGTGAATACTAAATTGAGTTCGCTTACGCTTTTGTGCATGGATGAATAAATGAAGAGTTCAGATGCAAAAGCCTCTAAGTGCCATCTGAAATTTTCTTCTAAAATGAGCATTTTTATCAGGCTCCTATGTTTAGGTTCAGTAATTTTATTTGAATGGCAGCGTATAGGTCGTTTTCTATAGCCATTAAAGTGAAATAACTGAACATAAATATAGGAGCCTGATATAAATGCTCTTTTTAGATGAAAATTTCAGACGGCACTTAGAGGCTTCTGCATCTGAACTCTTCCAATACAGACAAAATTGCATCAAAATTCGCGCTTTGGTGAATATCCTAGTAAACACAGTCGGTTAGGCATATGTCTTAACGTAAACAGTTGGGAAAGAAAAGGCATGTGTATCAGTAGCCTATATTAAATCCGTGCTTTCGTTGTTAAAGTGAAACTATAATAAATCTAATGCTGTCAAAGAAAAATACAAGTGCTCACTGCTCCTGACTAAATAACCTTTGTAACATCAAAAATGATTAATTTATATTTAATTCATACAGTGAAGACTATGCCGTTATTTTACATTTGATTATTACATTTCTGTAGCGTACCTGAAAATTTATTTTAGACTGAGCTGAAAAACCTGAATCAACACTGTTTATTGAACTTGTGTCTTTGTTCTATTGTGTTTATTTTCTGCTATTGCTTGTAATTTGGTTATCTGTAGAAAGGTTTTTAGCACTGAGCCCATATTAGCAGCCAGAATTGTTTTTCCAATTGTTTATTTTCTTTATTATTTAAAAAAAAAAAAGAAAAAAGTGCAGGCCTATTTTTTGTTGTTGTGAATGTCCCAATTGAGGTACAGGATGTGAAAATGTTAGATAAATGGTCATGTTATAGCCTATATTTTGGTTGCATTTGTGAGTTAATAAAAAATATGTAGATGGTTGTTTAAAATAGGTATATAATATCATAATATCGATACATCGATCGGTATATTCCTGTATTAGGGGTGTAAATCGGATGGTTTGTCATGATACGATACGATATCGATTCTTACTTAGCGATACGACATTTGCCGACACCTCAAAAAATTCTAAAATACGATTACGATTCGATTACAGGAGTAGGCTATATCGATCGATATATCGATATTATGATATTATATAAGTATTATGTTATTATATATAAGTTCAATAAACAGTGTTTCTTCAGGTTTTTCAGCTCACTCTAAAATAAATTTTCAGGTACAATACAGAAATGTAATCAAATGTAAAATAACTGGATAGTCTTCACTGTATGAATTAAATATAGATTAATCATTGTTGATGTTACAAAGGTTATTTAGTCAGGAGCAGTGAGCACTTGTATTTTTCTTTGACAGCATTAGATTTATTTGTTGCAGTGTGTGCACAGAAAACGTTTCACACAGCGCTCGACTGTTCCACCAACAATCCCGAGCATCTTTTATGTGCCTTCGGGCAGTCCTTATATTGAGTCCTGATACGTGAGTTTGAACGAGAACGCACGCGTTGGAGGTAATGCATAGACGGATATTATGTGAAAATGTGGACAATGCCAAAATAAAGGTGCCTATTTATACTACAGATATCCATATTTTACGCGTGGCATCGATGCATCGATCGTCAGACATCGTATCGATGTATCGATCCGTATCGATGAATCACGCCCCTATCCTGTATCGAATCGAATCATAATCGTAATGGCATCGGCGAATATCGTATCGCTAGGTATGAGAATCGATATCGTATCGTATCGTGTCAAACCATCCGATTTACACCCCTAGTAAGAATATGCATCAGATCAATTGCCTGTGTCTGGTTTTCCCACCAAACTTTCCCTGCTTTATCCTCCCGCCGTAATCTTCCTCTTACTCCCCAAGGACATGCGTCTCTCTCTTCTCAAAGATGACATCATATTTCATGTACGGAAGCTTTTAGAGTATACAGTACATCTCCAGCAGGCACATGAACTCCGTGGCCCTCTCATGTTGCCCACAGGCCTGGGAATGGATTTGTGTGATGTAAACAGGGTAAATTGACGTAGTTACAGTGGGGGAAGGTTTGGTGACAGCAGAAATATTCTGCCCCATGACTGAAGAAATTCTCTGACATGGAGCTCAAGCATCCTGTTTCTGGTTCATTTCCTTCCTTTTTTGGGGTCAGTGTGTTTATCCGTTTAGTCGAGCTTCATTGCCATCTGTCTATCTGTTGTGTGGGAGAAAGAAAATGTGTGCGTGTTGTGTCCTGTCCTGCATTGTGTTGTTAGTATGTAACTCTAACTTGATGTGACAAGCCAAAATCTGCTGTACCAACAGCATCTATCTATCTATCTATCTATCTATCTATCTATCTATCTATCTGTCTATCTATCTATCAAAACACTTTCCCAATATAAATTTTCTGATTGTCTGTTTTTGTATCAGAGTAAGCGTTGTTTTATTAGTTGTCTTTATGTGGTACTTTACATGTTATCAGGCTGTTCCTGTCCCAATTAGCTGCAGTATGGACCTTTTCAAGCCTCTTTGTTGGTTAAAAAGAACAAATCATGAAACTCCAAGCTACAAAAATTACTGAATGAGTTAAGAACAAGTCAAGTTCTGCAGGAAGACATAATCTAGTAAGCCAAAACCCAGAAACGAGTTAGCATTTTAGCACCCTATCTGCCTGAAGCCAATGTTTTTGACGCCTGACCTAAGGTCTGTGGTTAGATTTTAAGATATTGTAACTATATGACACAAAATACAACCTTGACAATATATTACTGATTAATATATGGAAGCCCATTTCTGCTATAAATAAAAAGGTTGTGAGAATTAGAGTCAGTTTATATCTTGCAATTCTAACTTTTAACACACAATTGCAACTTGATATCATGCAATTCTTACTTCGTAACTTGCAATTACAAGTTTATATCATGCAGTTCTGAGAAAAATAAATTGTCAGAATTGTATGGAGGTAAATCAGTAGCTAAACTCGAGAGCTTGCTGATTTGAATGTGAGAACTTGTCATATTAATATTCATATTTGTAAGTTGAAATTTACACACAGCTCTGACGTGAAAAGCTGAATCTTTCGATTTGCACACACAGACAATAATCAAAACACCCGTGTTTTGAATTCAAAGTTGCAAATTAATAGTTACAAATGTGTACAACATATTTACTTTTGCACTTTACTTCAGTTTCGCTGTACAATGTCAAGTCGGCACTTACAACCTGTGGTTGGCTTGCTCAGTTGGGGACACTTAATTTCTAGCGATTATCGTCAATTTGATTGCACAGATACTATTTAAACTAAACTGAGCTAGACAATGACATCTCTGAATTCAATAATGAAATG
>JAFVLL020014608.1:0-32023 GCA_021397915.2 Tor tambroides | reverse complement strand
TGCTCATCTGCAATACGTCTATAGGACGTTTCCTTTTAGATGTCAAATAGACGTCTATTAGATGTCTTTAAGATGTTTATGATTTAGAATGTATGACATCTGAAAGACGTCTGTCAGATGTTTGTAGACAGCAGATGCTTTCCAGATCAAGAGATCTTTAACAGACATCTTGCAGACGTACGTGTGCTATCTGGGAAGATGAGGATGAGACATTTGAACATTCTTTTGCCATTTACAGTTGCTGTCAGGAACTTTTTTTTTTTTTTTTTAGCAGAAGGACAGCACAGCATTTAATAAACTTGCTTTAATAAAGTAACTTATTAAAACATAAATTGGTTTTAATATTTTTATTATGTAGTCTGCTTCGCATCATGCCTAACAACGCCCTTCAGCCGTGACTTCACAATTCACAATACAGCACAGCCTCTTGTATGCTGTTAAAAAAAAAAGTAGGATTTACTTGAAAAAAGCTTGGAAACAATTTTCAATCAGAAAAGGCTAGTTAATTTACAAAATATTTACAAGTAAAAGCCTAAACATAATTATTAGTAGCTTTAAATAGACATTTTTAAGTTAAGTTTACTTGGGAATTCCCAGTAATTTTTATTGAATCTTTGTTTGTAAATTTTGCTTAAGTAATGCTTATCACTGTAAAACATTGTGCTGTTAAATAACAGTAATTTATTGCTTACATAAAATATAAAATATTATATTATATATATGTATATACAGGTGTATCTCAAAAAAAATTTAAAATTGTGAAAAAGTAAATTTTTTTGTAACTTATTTCAAAAAGTGAAACTTTCATATATTCCAGATTCATTACATGTAAAGTAAAACATTTCATTTTTTGTGTGTGTTTTTTCATTTTGATGATTAGAGCTCGTGAAAGTCAAAAATCCAGTATCTCAAAATATTAGAATATTTCCTAAGATCAATCAAAAAAAGGATTTGCAAAACAGAAAAGTTCAAGTTCTTTAAAGTATGTTTATTTATGCACTCAGTACTGGGTCAGGGCTCCTTTAGCACAAATTCCAGCATCAGTGAGGTGTGGTATGGAAGCAATCGGCCTGTGGCACTGCTGAGACACTGTTGAGCCTTCAGCTCGTCTGGATTGTTGGATCGACTGTTTCTCATCTTTCTTTTGAAACTATCCCATAGATTCCATATGGGATTCAGGTCAGGCATGTTGGCTGGCCAATCAAGCACAGTAATATCATGGTCAGCAAACCACTTGGAAGCGGTTTTGGCACTGTGGGCAGTTGCTAAAGTCCTGCTGGAAAAGGAAATCAGCATCTCCATAAAGCTCGTCAGCAGATGGAAGCATAAAGTGCTCCAAAATGGTAGATGGCTGCATTGACTTTGGACTTGATAAAACACAATGGACTAACACCAGCAGACATCACGGCACCCCAAATCATCACTGACTTCAGAAACTTCACACTGGACTTCAAGCAGCTTGGATTCTGTGCCTCTACAGTCTCCTTGTGAAGCTCTCCCAAGTGTTTGAATCGGCTTTGCTTGACAGTTTTCTCAAGATTGCATTCATCCCTGTTGCTTGTGCACTTTTTCTTACCCAATTTCTTCCTTCCTGTCAACTTTGCATTTAATATGCTTTGATACAGCACTCTGTGAACAGCCACCCCTTTCAGTAATGACCGTCTGTGACTTACTCTCTTTGTGGAGGGCGTCAATGTTCGTCTTCTGGACCATCGCCAAGTCAGCAGTTTTCCCCATTGTTGTGGTTTCAAAGAACAAGAGATACCCGGAATTTATACTGTAGGGATGGTCATTTAATGAAACTCAAATGTAAATAGTCTAATATTTTGAGATACTGGATTTTTGACTTCAAAAAAAAAAACATTTGAAATGTTCTACTTTACATGTAATGAATCTACAATATATGAAAGCTACACTTTTTGAAATAAGTTACAAAAAAAAAGGAACTTTTTCACAATATTCTATTTTTTTTAGATGCACCTGTATATATTAGGGGTGGGGGAAAATTGATTCACATTTGAATTGCGATTCAGTCTTCTAACAATTTGCATCGATTCACAAATTTCAAAATTAGATTTTCTAGTTCATATATTAATAATAATAATAATATGATTGTCACACTACAGTGAAGGAATGCACGAAGAAGATGAAGGTAAATGCAAATAGCCTTTAAAAATTCCACAATAGGGTAATTCCACAGGCAGGATGCACACGTAGGGATGTAGTAGACCGGACGACAAACAGTGAACTGAAGACAACTTAAATACATACAAATTAGGATAGATAAGACACACCTGAAGCAAATGACATACTTAGCGGGAGATAGAAACTAGATCACACAGAGCACATGTTGAATGAAAACACAACAAAAACAGTCCATGGGTGTTACAATAATATTATCAGAACAAAAAAAAAAGGCGGAACTCAACTGCGAGAGTGCACCTCACGCGCAGTAACAGCAATAGAGGAGAAAACATCCTGCCCATTTTCAGCGAGGGCAAGTGTTTGGAAAAATATTATATTAATTATTGATCTTTTGATCTTTTGTTAGTAGGGATGTGAAAAAAAAAAAAAAAAGTAGGGAATAGTGAATGCGTATTCAGACAGGCATGGAAAACGAACAACGTGTTCTTAGCCGCTTGCTAGCGGTTACCTGTCACATTACAGTAGCTACATAAAATTTGACTTACCACATAAACAGAGTAAGGAGAGATTACTGATAGGATGATGGCGAATGATTTGCAATTCCTGAGCACCACTGACAAACATCTATTGTTCTTGTTCTTGTTCTCATCTCTTGTAAAATGTGTGCTCCGTAGTATATACAGCTGATCCGTAGTATACACAGAGTATGTGTGATCGCGAATCTCGAAAATGTGAAATTAAAGAGCAAACACACATTCAAAAGCGATTTTATAATAATAACGGCTCCCTGATGCCCACAATTTATATACAGGATAATTACCCAATGATATAATTGTGAGAGAAAGCATTGAAATATTTTTTCCTCCCATCTCGTATTCATTAAGTTTAAGGGTTCCGTAGTAGGCTACATGTCATTCCCTTTCCGAACACGGTATTTGGATTTGGGCACATCCCTAATGGGAAGTGTAAAATATGTTATATTAGGATATATTAGGAAGTTAATAGTTAATAGGAAACACTGATTTCTTGAGTCAGGACAACCCATACTATAGACTGGTGTGTTTTTGTATCATAATGCAGCTGTGTTTGATGTCCGGTGTGCACAAAGAAACTTGATGAAAAATTATGAATCGTGATTACAAATCGAAAAATCGTGAATCGATTTTTATTTAAATCTTGACCCCAGGGATTGATATGAATCGAACTGTTAGGTACCAAAAGATTCCACCCCTAATACACACACACACACACACACACACACATATATATATATATATATATAAATCATCATACTCTGTGAAAACCTTTACCTTTTGTCACATTACACCCTGGAGAATAAAATAAAATAAATTAAGTCTAACTTTTTTGAGCTGCATGTACACATTATAACCCTCATCATTAAAGTAAAAATATAATTTAAAAAAATTCTGGAGGATTAGTAAAAAATTATTCAGCGAAATGCCTGGTTTGGTAAAGTGATCAGCCCCTTAGAGCAGGGGTTTTCAAACCTGTCCTGGAGGACCCTCAGCCCTGCACATTTTGTATGTCTTCCTCATCTAACACACCTGATTCCACTCATCAGCTCGTTAGTAGAGACTGCAAGAACTAAATTGGGTGTGTCTGATTAGGGAGACATACAAAATGTGCAGGGCTAGGGGTCCTCCAGGACAGGTTTGAAAACCACTGCCTTAGAGATTCCACAGTTAGTAGTGCATGGTACGGCAAAGAAGTCACCATGGCTGGGAAAGTGCTTTCAAAAGACCTCCGGGATAAAGTTGTAGAAAGGCACAAGTTAGGAGAAGGCTACAAAAAACATTTCAAAGGCTTTAGCTATCCCTTGAAGTACTGTTGAGAGCATCATTAAGAAGTGGAAAGCGTATGGCACCACCAGCACACGGCCTAGATCAGGCCGTCCATCCAAAGTGGATGACAGAGCCAGGAGGACATTGATAAGAGAAGCTACCAGGAGGCCAAAGGCAACTTTGAAGGACTTACAAGGCTTTATGGCTGGGTCTGGTCTGTATGTGCATGTGACAACTATCTTCCCAGCTTTACACAAAGCTGGCCTGTATGGCAGTGTGGCACGAAAGAAGCATTTCTCGTTTGCGCTATGCAAAAATACATTTGGAAGAGTCTGATATCTTCTGGCAAAAGGTGCTATGGTCTGATGAGACCAAAATTGACCTTTTTGAACTGAACTCCAAGCGCTATGTTTGGTGAAAAGCAAACACAGCACACCTCCCAAAACACACCTACTGTGAAGCATGGTGATGGCAGCATTATGTTGTAGGAGTGTTTTTCTTCAGCTGGGACTGAACGATTATTCAGGATTGAAGGGAAAATGGATGCTGCCAAGTACATCCAAATTCTTGAGGAAAACCTGTGTCCCTCTGCTAGACAGCTGAAGATGGGCAGGTCATTCACCTTCCAACACAACAATGACCCTAAACATACTGACAAAACCACAATAAAATGGCTTAAGGATAAGAAGGTGAATGTCCTTGAGTGGCGAAGTCAGAGCCCTGACTTAAACCCAATCGAAAATCTGTGGATGGATTTGAAGAGAGCAGTCCATTGCCGCTCACCACAGAATGTGACTGAACTTGAGCAATTCTGCAAGGAAGAACGGGCAAATATTCCCCAATCAAGGTGTGCAAAGTACAGACATATCCAAAAAGACTGATGGCTGTAATTAAAGAAAAAGGTGGCTCTACAAAGTATTAAATTAAGGGACTGTTGACTTTTCCAACGCTGTTAGCAGGTTTGGAAATCCCTGATCTATATAGAAATGGCAAATTAATCATTGAGTGGTCTTTTGCAGCCATGTAGTAAACTTAAAAAAATGTATACATGACTTTTGCTGTATTCTTAGTAATATTTATACATTTTTACTTACATTCTTGTAAAATACTAAATCGACTATTCTATTTAACATTTTATTTTGACAATAATTGAAAAATTGAATAACCAATGACAAAGCAGCATCCCAGTAAAAAAGATTAATCTAAAAGGTAAAATTATTGTATGACTAATAAATGATTGTAAAATCATATTATATGACTCATATTTCATGCATATTAATATATTTAATATTTAAGTGTCCATATTTTAATTGAAGATATATGTCATAGTAGCAACACTATGAATGCAAATTTAACGATTTCAGTAAATTAAAGGATATGTCCACTTCCAGAATAAAATTTCCTGATAAGTTACTCACCCCATATGTCATGCAAGATGTTCATGTCTTTCTTTCTTCAGTCGCAAAGAAATTAAGTTTTTTGAGGAAAACATTCAAGGATTTTTCTCCATACAGTGGACTTTTATGGTTAGAAATGCAGTTTCAATGAAGCTTCAAATGGCTCTACGTGATCCCAGCTGAGGAATAAGGGTCTTATCTAGCAAAACAATCTGTCATTTTCTTAAAAGAATCATATTTACAAACTTTTCAACCACAAATGCTCAGCTAGAATTTAGCTCTGTGATGCTTCATTCCATGATGTTGGAAAGGTCAAGCCAAGCGTGACGTAGGCGGAAGTACCGACCCAGTGTTTACAAAGCCAACATGCAAAGTAAGTAAGTAAAATTTATTTATATAGCACCTTTCACAGACAAGGAGTCACAAAGTGCTTTACAATAAAAAAAAATTAAATTAAAAGAAATTAAAATACCTGCTGTACAAATACCACCAAATAGCACAAAAAAAATTGCTTCCAGACCATTTTGTTAGTTAAAAGCTTGTCCAAAAGATATGTCTTTAGGTGTTTTTTAAAAGATTCAACAGAACACATAGTTTTCAATGACAAGGGGAGAGAGTTCCAGATCCTTGGAGCCACGACACAAAAAGCACGGTCACCCCTTGTCTTAAGACGTGTTCTGGGAATAGTTAAAAGGTCTATGTCAGAAGACCTCAAAGACCGGCCAGGAGTGTGTGCATGTAATAGATCATGGATATAAGAGGGTGCCTGACCATGCAGGGCTCTGTAAGTAATGACCAAAATTTTGAAATCAAAGAAAGTCAAATACCCTTTACAAAAAGGTAAAACAACAATGTTGGATGATTTTAAAGTTGGAGGAGAAAATGAGATGGAGTTTTTAACAGAACTACACAGACAAAGAACTAACCGTGCGTGACTTTTCCAACAGGACTGCGTAATGTGTGGAGACATGCATGTGCATCGCAGAGCTAGAGCAAGCCGAGCATTTGTGGTTAGAAAGTGTATAAATATATTTTTTAAAGAAAATGACTGATCATTTTGCTAGATAAGACCCTTATTCCTCAGCTGGGATCGTGTAGAGCCCTTTGAAGCTTCATTGAAACTGCATTTTTAACCTTCAATCCACTGGCCACCATAAAAGTCCACTGTATGGAGAAAAATCCTGGAATGTTTTCCTAAAAAAAAAACATTCATTTCTTGCAACAGAAGAAAGAAAGACATGAAAATCTTGGATAAAATAGGGGTAAGAACTTATCAGGAATTTGTCATTCTAAGTGGACTCATCCTTTAACCTATAGGTTTTAATGTAAGCAAAGATGTCTGAATACTATGATCTAATACAAGGAAATAAATAGTATAGAATAATAGCCCCATTCATTTACAGTATTAAATAAGTATAACATTTTCAAATAATAAAACTACACTACACTACAAAATAAACAAACAAGCAAACAAATAAATTAATAAACATTGATGTGTCAATACACAACGCATATCTGAGTAGTGGATGTCCCTCATTGCTCTTGCGGCCTCCCGACTGAGAAGCCTATGTACTTCCTGTTTCATCCAGATTAAGTCCTTCTCCACCATTCCCCTGAAAAAGAAAAAAAAAATCACAGATGGTAAAACAAATTATTGTTAAAAAAAAAAAAGATTCAGTTACACAAACACAAATGTTTTTTTTGCCTCTGATACTTGCTGAATTTAAAGCTCTCAAAGAAAAGATCTCATAGAAATCTCTAACAATTACATACCACCTAATAAGGCCCCAATATACTCTTAAGTTCTTTTCCTTATTTACTTTAGGGGTAAAAATAAGTTTGAAATACGTGACCAGCAATATACTGTTTGCAGACACCCCGATGCCATTGAGAGCGGCGTTTAGATGACTATGTAAATATGTGCTGTGCAGTTTCCTCTCAATAGCAAAATAAACCAACAACAAAAATAACAGCGCTGAGAAAACAGCAGTTAAGAAAGCATCTTATCATAGTGATGTGGATATGTTTGCACGAGCAGCAATTTGGCACTCCAGTCATTACATTTTTATTTATATAGCACTTTATACAATACAGATTTATTAAAGCAAGCAGCTTTATACTATTAAACACCAAAAACTTAATCTAACTGTTGGTGTTGCTTTCAGTTAGATTAACATCTTCAGTTTAAGCAGATCTCCAGAGTATTCATTTTTTTACTTACTCTGATCTCGAAGGACTAAACAGAATAAATAAACTGGAGAAGATTACCCATCTATTGTGTGATCGCCACAGAACAACACATAGTATCTCACCTGATCCTGATTAATGTACCGTGTCCTTTCCTCTGTTTGAACAAAAACAACAAAATGTTAATTAGAATAAAAATACATACTTTAACATATTTTTTAAGATATTCCAGCTTGTCGAATCAGCTGTATGCAATACTTGCCATTTTCTCTTGCTTGTTTAGATCTCCTGCAGCAACAGTAAACCAGCAGCTGCAACCAGCAAAGCAGCAACAACATCACGAGGACTTATTACTACTGTAGACAGACCCGAATCTGCAACAGCTAAAGACAGACAGTAATTATTACTATAGATGGACATTTAGTAGAAAGTTGAATGACAGTTATTTATTTGATAAAGGTGTTGTCTGGTGGGTTTGTAAGGAACAGCAGCTAAAACAGCAAGACAAACAATAAGAAACAGCAGTGTTCACAGGAAAACTGACTAATATCATGATTTTTTTTTCTTCTGACAACAATAGACTTCAAAAGTGTAAAATACCTAAGGTGACAAAAACCCATTTGACAACTCTGTGCAACTGTGCATGTGAAGATGATAGATTTGATCTGAGTTAGGCTATAATATTGAGTGAAAGCTCACTTCTTCAAACAGGCCACAATGAAAACATTTACTGGGTTGATTTAAATATATCAGTTTTCTGTTCAAATGTGCAAATGAAAAAGCACCGAATGACTAAAATAAAACTCACCAGTGACTGTAACATTGAATTTCTTGATATTGCTCATCTGTACTTTATAAACTCCAGAGTCAGTGATTGTGATGTTCATGATGGTCAGAGATCCAGTCTGATGATCCAGCTTCAGTCTGTCTCTGAATCTCTCAGTACCTTCATTACACTGAACATCTGTACAGATCTTGCTGAGATTTTTAGTGATTTGAGCGATGCGAGTGTCATTGAAATACCATCTGATTCTGTCTTTTTGGTTTGTTTCAACACCAGTCTGTAGAGTGACTGAATCTTCCTCCTTCACAGACACTTCATCTCTATCATCATCAGATGCACCTAAAGAAGAAATGAATCACAATGTTTACTCAACTGCCCATTTCTTCCAAATGAATGCAGATTTTACTCTGCTCTGTTCCTCTGCATTAATGGTGGCACAATTTGAGATGTCAAACATTTTGCATTGATCAGAGTACTACAATAATACACAAATGAACCAGTTCAAAAGTTTACATACCCTTGATTCTTAATTCTATGTCGTTACCTAAATGGTCAAAATCTGTTATGTTTGTGATAATTCGTCCCCTTGGAATTATAAGGTTCTATCTGCATTCTGAGTAGTTTTGAGATTTTGACCTTCAAAGTTTGTTGCATTCCATTCGACTGTGTAGATGGAACTTTTTTGTTTTTTAAATAAAAAGTTCCAAAATGTACACGACATTAAAAAAAATCTATCACGTAATGTAAATAAGTTGTCACAGTATAAGAATATGTGAATAACTAAATTTTGACAAAAATGTCAGATAGAACCTTATAATTCCAAGGGAACGAATCGTTGGTAAGGCCATTGTTTGTCCTGAGCAGTTAAACACATTTTCCAGCATCTCCTGCATATTTGAAACCTTTCCAGCAGTGACTGTACAAATCTGAGATCCATCTTCATACTGAAGACAACTAAAGGACTCACAGACAAATGTTACACAAGGTGAAAACATTCAGTAATGCTCAAGACAAAAAAAAAAAAAAAAAAAAAAAAAACATGAGTGTTTTTGAATTGGATAATTACTTATTTTGCCTAAAAGGAAATGTACATATTTTATGTATCTTTTGTAATAAAGGTCAGTATTAATTTCATAGTAAAGTACTGGCAGCAATGGCTCCAGTCATTTACTGTAATTCTACCTCTTCTATACAGTTTTCCACTATTTATAATACTAAATAGTATTATACTGCATTTAAATTTTACATTATTAAAAAATAATAATTACATATAAAATATATTATTAACATTTCTAGTACATGTAAAAAATAATGTTTACAAGCATGTAAAACTATTTTTTCACCAGATGGAGAGAAAATAAATAAAGGACAAATATGGTTTATCATTTGCTATTTTTTAAAACATGGACACAAAAAAAAAAAAAAAAAAAAAGGCACTGACAATTTGTCTGAAATTGACCCAAGCTGAAAAAAGGAAAATAGTGCTTGCTTTTCGGAGCAGTCTTGGCCTAATGGTTAGACAGTTGGACTTGTAACCCAAAAGTCATGGGTTTGAATCTCTGTGCTCTCTTCCAACTTCAGTACAACTGAGGTAAGACCCTTGAGTAAGGCACTGAACCCCCAACTGCTCCATGGGCGCCACAGTGAAAATGGCTGCATATATATAAAATGTATGTATTTTATATATATTTATGCATCTTTTAAAAGACTGTTAAGATTTTGTATGGATACATGTCTAGGCCTATAAACCTATTTTCACCCTAAATTTCTGTGTAAAAGTCTGTGTGTGTGTGTGTGTGTGTGTGTGTGTGCAGCCCATTTTACTGACATCATCCTTTCTTTCCATTTATCTTCGCTCTTCTTTTTTCCTTTCTTTGCTTGTCCTCCTGCCATACTGTCTGCAATGCATTTTTTTAAAGACTGTTAAGATTTTGTATGGATACAAAGGCCTATAAATCTATTTTCACCCTCAGTTTCTGTGTAAAAGTGTGTGTGTGTGTGTGTGTGTGTGTGTGTGTGTGTGTGTGTGTGTGTATGCAGGCCATTTTAGCTGAAAATTGTGGTCCATTTTAGCTTAACCAGCCATTTCTACCTAAAATTACCTTTTTTTTTCACAAAAATCTTTTTTAAATTAAACTTTTTTGTGTTATTTGAAAGAGCATGTCAAAACATTGTTCAAAAACCTTTGCTTTGTTGGTAAGCTTACTTATAATTGCTTTAGTACCCTTATTAGTGATTAATAAAATTTACTATGTTAGGCTCACTTACCTTACAATTTCTCTGACAAGCTTCATATAACACTCTGCCCTGCCCGCCTTAAAAAAACTTAAGACCAAAAAAAAATATTGTTACATGTCAACAAGTGTTGAAGCAACAATGCAAGATTAGTTATTGTGGTTGGCTGTAAAAATCTAAAGAGATGTGATGCTACAACCTTATTTGGCCCATTTTACCTGGCTTTACCCTACAGTGCAGTGACCCATACTTGGAATCTGTGCTCTGCATGTAACCCATCCAAGGGTTTCAGTGCCTTGCTCAAAGGTCTCACCTCAGTCATGGTATTGAGGGTGGAAGAGAGCACTGGTCATTCACTCCCCCTACCAACAATTCCTGCAGGACCTGGGACTTGAACCCACAACCATCTAGTTACAAGTCTGACTCTCTAACCATTAGGCCACGACTACTCGTTTATATTACAGTTTTAACGTTGATAATGAAAACATTATTTATAACTGAGCACCAGTAATAACTGATAATAATCAAGCATGAAATCAGCATATTGAAATGATTGTGAGGGATCATGTGACACTGAAAACTGCAGTAGTGATGCTGAAAATTCAGAATTGCATCACAGGAATAAATTACATTTTACAATATACTAAAATTAAAATGATGATAATTTGATCTTGATTCATTTTCTTAGACAAGTGAAATTACTGCAGAAAGGCCAGGAATCTGTACAAACTGTCCAAAAATTTACTCTATTGTTTTATTGATATTATTATTATCATTATTAATATTATTATTAATGTTCCAACAATCAATACAAAACGAATATTGCCAAGGGATTACACACAATTACATAAAATAATGACCAATATTAGATCAATTAAACATAATTAACAAACACAAATGCATACACATATACACATCTTATAATACATTTAAAGTGGTTATAAATAATAAAGTACAAAAAACAAACAAACAAACAAAAAACTGGCAACACAATGAGACAAAAGCCAACAAAATCTAATAATAATAATAATAATAATAATAATAAACTTAAAATAGATTGCAAATAATATTAGACAATAACAACATCATACACAAATAAAGCATTTAAATGCATGAATTTTCTGTAAATATATCTCTGTAATATTTCAGGAATCTTAATATTTTTAAAATTCTTTATAAGGTATAGAGATTTCAAAAGTGAGTTTAATTCAATTTTAAAAAGAGAATTGGATCGAATACTGTTTGTGAATGTTTGTTTGTGAATGAAAATGTTTCCATTAAAATAATAATAATAATAATTATAATACATAAAAAGTATGTTCCAGCTTCTCTCGATTCATTTCCCCATCAACTACATATAAACAAACAAACAAACTAATTAATTAATTAATTGATTAATTAATTATCTGACAGCTTCTGTTGTGCCCACGAAGCATGTTAAGCATGTCTGGTACTGTATTTACTGAAAACAGGACCGTAAATTGATGTTAGCACAAATCGACGGAACACCGGGAGAGAGAGAGATAAGCCTAAATGTCTTACCATAGTCGAGTAAACACCAGAACAATACGGGAGAAATAAATAGAAATTTCATTTTATCCAGATTTTCTAAATAAATAAATGCAGATTTTAATATTTAGGTTATGATGTTTCCCTTCAGTAAACCCGACGCCGTCACATGTCACGAAAGTGAAACTGTAACTGGTTGGGAGACTCCCTTCGCACTGCAGCACGATGATGTAAAACGTTTCTTCACGTTCATTACTCCGCATTAGTGCTGTTTGTAAAGTGATGTGTAAATACTGTTTGATGGTGTTCCTACATAATTGGTTTTGTTCGTCTACAAATTTAAAGGGTTTTGAGTAGAACTCCTCTGAATGTTGTAGTTTACTTCCCCTCCTTTTGGAGACCGCTATATTTCTTGAATTTATAAATATAGGCTATAGTATAGCCTATATTTTGGCGTTTTATTATTTTGGTTATAGACATTAATTATCTGGATGAATTCAAACATTAATACGCTTTGACAGACAGAAACAAGAGAGTAAGAGACGGTATACATGGATTATTAAACCAGTTATATTTTCAGTTAAATGTATGTAATCGTTGTAACATTTATTATGTAGTTGAAGACTTGATTTTGACCTAATCCTTTGTCCAGGAAGACGGGCATGCCAAGTGCTAGTACAACTTTACAGTCTCTGTGTATGAAATGCAATTAGCATCTTTCTTCATTCACACCAGAGCTATAGAAATTGTCAAAAAAGCTATCTTCAAATAAACAAACACATAAATAATACTAAAATAATAATAAATATACTTACATATATACATACAACCTACATACAATCTAGTTGTATAATAGGCAGGGAAATATTTATTGTCTGGTATACTCTCAAAACCCCACATGCTAATCATTGTAGATGTTGACAGTCTAAACCCAAGCACAAAAACCTGTTAGAAAACTTGGCAACATAATCTAACAAAGCATTAAACACAAAAAGTATTTACCTTTATTGAAACCCACATCAAATAACTGATTTCAACATTCACTCTCCTAATCAGAGGCATCATGCCCATTCAAAGTGAGGGGGCACGTGACCACTCAGATTTTTGAGCCAAGTGGATTTTGAATGCAGCTTCCAAAAGACAAAAAATAGCCGATTAATATTTTCTATATTTAATACAATCACACCGGCGTGATTAGAACGTTCAGTGCGTCATATCATCAGCTGCTAAATTCAAATCTGCGTTCGCTGAGCCAGAATCAGATACAGAAGCGTTTTTACATCACTGCGCATTATAACCAATCACACACGATGCTGTTGAGTTTATGAATGCAATGACCAATCAGAGGCGTTCAGATGAGTCATCGCTAAAATGCCGGTGTTTTCTTCACTCGCTCGCTGACTGAATACCTCTTTCTGGCGAATTCTCTCGTCAGAAACAACAAAGTGCAAATGTGTGTACGAATCTGTAAGATATTAATTTCATAGTTTAAACAGCTTCAGTGATTTTAATGGGTGTTTTTGAGAGTGCTTGAACTAGACTGTCAGTGTTCTTTGCTCTCTTTCTGCACAATGAAAGTGTTATGGTTAGTAGCCTAATTACTTGCAATGTTTTATTTCACATTAACTTTCAATGTTAAATTCACATTAAATATAAAGTCAGTCGTATTAAAATATGTTATGGCATGACACCCATATCGGTTAATTAAGTAAACAGACAGGTTTTTATGCATAGTTAATAGATTACAT
This sequence comes from Tor tambroides, assembly GCA_021397915.2. Classification (NCBI taxonomy): domain Eukaryota; kingdom Metazoa; phylum Chordata; class Actinopteri; order Cypriniformes; family Cyprinidae; genus Tor; species Tor tambroides. Next base: position 18,216 of record JAFVLL020014608.1, on the reverse strand, counting down.
TATTTAGGATACTTTGACCATCGCCCACTATAGATCAACATAATCTATAAAGGTGAGAATCAAGATACTGTATTTCATGATATAGTTAATGCGTTCGGGAATGTTTCGAATAAAAAGGAAAAAATAAATAAAATATAAGTACAGTTGTGGCTGCTGTGTGTCACATGATGATGCATCTTTGACTGTTTTTTTATTTTATTTTTTTTATTCAATGCTTTGAACAACAACACAGGAAGGCATTCATAACTGGGAGATTTACATATCATGACTGAGATTATACTCAATTTTCGGCTCTGCATTGGCCCTCCGGATCCTCAGCGTCAACCTGGCTTGTCGGCTCTCCGTCTCCGCCTTGGGCCCACCAGCACCGTCGGTCGGGCCCCTGGAGTCATCAACCGTTCCTCCACCATAGCTCCTCCCTCCATCAGCTCCACCGTGGGTCACCTTCATAGCTGCGGCCTGGGTCCCGCCTGGCTCCTCCTGCTCCAAGTCCCTCCTGTCATCTCCCTGTCTCCTCCCTCCATCTGATCTGCCCTAGACTCTGTGCGTTGTCCTCCTCCCAGGGGTCTGTCCTCCGCTGGAACCTCTACCAATATTGTCAGCCTACCTTACTGCCAGCCCTTTGCCATCCCCTGTGACCATTCCACATCCACTCCTTTGTCCTCCTCCTAAGTCCCCCTCTGTTCCTCCCTTTGTCTCTGCGGCACAAGGTTGTGCCTTCCAGAAGGGGGATGAACCGTCACACCTTTGGAACTTTTTTGTTGTGTTTTCATCCCTCATGTGTTCATTGACCCAGTTTCTGTCTCCCTTTGATTAGTTAGTTAACCTGTGTTTTGTTAATCATCCTCACCTGTCTGTCCCTCGTTAGACCCCGGCTTAAGTTACTGTCTGTTCAGTTTTCCTTTGTCCGGTCTACTTCATCCCTACGTGTGTCTCCTGCCTGCCTGTTTATGGAGTTACCCTCTTGCGGATTAATTAAAGACTATTTTACTTGATCTTCTTCTTCTTTGTGCATTTATTATTCAAGTAGTGTGACACACACACACACACACATATATATATATATATATATATATATTATATATACATAAATTTATACAGCATATATATAAAAGCCTTGGCTGAAGGGGTTGCAGGCACTATACACAATACAGCACAGCCTCTATACCTTATTGCTTACTTATGTGGTCCTTAATTTTGTAATTATGTGTCTCTGCTGCTGTTATTAAAAATAAACTGATTTCAGGCTTTGTAAACCACCAGGAGGCTTAATCTGATACAAAACCTCTTTTAATATTTTCAGGTGTGTTTGGTTAGTCAGTGTCACCCTGCATCCCAATATGAGCAGAGTTCTGCGCATAAAGACCCACAACTGACAGATAAACATGCTACTTATTTTCTCTCTTCCAGTCATGAGTTCTATTATTTCTGTGATGCATTGTTGGAATTTCTGCACGAGTATGAATGAAATGTGTTTATAGCACTCAATAATGGCCAATCCAACCTATTTTGGGGAAAACAATAGGAAAAATAATCCTTTAATAATATGTTTTTCTCCATTGTGCAGGAGTTGTTTTAATTATTATTATATCATTTTTAATATTTATTTATTTGGCTGAAAGTTGCATTTTAAATTGCAAATCACAATATATATATGCCATTATAATATATGCCACTCTGATATGCCAAGCCAAACCGAAAACCGTAGTTAAAAAAACTGAGGAATGTATTTGTCACATGTCTGAGTTCCTGTTTGTCCTTATTTGGTTTAGTTCCTGTTCTAATTATTAGTTTCCATGGTTTTTGATTAATTACTCCACCTGTTTCTGTTCTTCCTGATTACGTTCCCTGTTTATAAGTCCTGTGTTCTCCCCTGGTTCTTTGTCTGCTGTTATATGTCTTCCTGTGTTCCTTTGTTGGATTCCTTGCTGATAGTGTTATTAAAAGATATTGTATTCTGAAGAACTCCTTGTCTCCTAGCACCTTTGTCCCCAGCATTGCGTGACAGAACAGCAGACCCAAACAAAAAGTGAGCGGCTCCTTTTCCTCCATTTTGTTTTCCGTGTTTTTTGATAGTTTTTTTGTTTCCTGTTTGTTTCTCCCCACAGCTATGGAAGCCGCCGCGCGGTTTTCCGCCCTAGCCCGCAGAGACCTCCCGCTTGTGGCGTTTGTGTGGGTGTTCTGCGGGATCGCCATGAATATGGCGCCGGATGACGCCATGCTGAATTCTCTGTTCTGGATCGGGGCCAGCTACTATCGCCCTGTGGACCTCCCAGACACCACAGGACTGAACTGGAGGGAAGGGATCCTCCAGTGTCTGGAGAGTGTCCAACCCCGATCCAGAACCAGCTCGCCCGTCAAGTCTGTCAGCCTTTCCCCAGGCAAGCCCGCTGCCGTCCGTGGCTCCGCTGTCAAGCCCACCGCTGTCCGTGGCTCCGCTGTCAAGCCTGCTGCCGTCCGTGGCTCCGCTGTCAAGCCTGCTGCCGTCCGTGGCTCCGCTGTCAAGCTCGCCGCCGTCCACGACTCACTCAAGCCTGCAGGCCTCTCCGCTGTCAAGCCCTCCGGCTCCAGCCCCAGAGCTCATGGATATGGCGCTACCCCCGGAGTTCTCGGCTCCTGTCCTCTCCCCAGAGTCTGCTTCAGGATGCTCTCCTTCGTCTCCTTCGCCTCCGCTGGTCCTGTCCAGCCCTCTGTCTCCTGAGTTCCTCAAGTTGGCCAGCTCCATTCCTCGAAAGTGCCCTCCAGAGCCCGCTCCTCCAGAGCGCCCCCCAGAATTCCTCCAGGCATTGAAGGACCTAATTTCCCCCTGGAAATTTTATGGGGGGCATATGCCCATGGCCGTGCTGGCTGAGCCGGCTAAGGCCACGGAGGACCCGCCATGGCCCCCGAGTCTCCTGATCCTCCATGGTTTGCCTGACCCACCCTGGAGGCCTCCTCTGTGTCCCTGTCCTGCACCAGCCTCTAGGGCACCCACCCCCTCTCCCGGGTGGTACTGTTATACGGTGTGGGACGTGCCTTCCGGGAGGGGGGCGATCTGTCACAGGTTTGAGTTCCTGTTTGTCCTTATTTGGTTTAGTTCCTGTTTTTATTATTAGTTTCCATGGTTTTTGATTAATTACTCCACCTGTTTCTGTTCTTCCTGATTACGTTCCCTGTTTATAAGTCCTGTGTTCTCCCCTGGTTCTTTGTCTGCTGTTACATGTCTTCCCGTGTTCCTTTGTTGGATTCCTTGTTGATAGTGTTATTAAAAGAGATTGTATTCTGAAGAACTCCTCGTCTCCTTGCTCCTTCATCCCCAGCATTGCGTGACAGTATTGAACTGTGGGCTAACTGTATTGTTGCATCCCTAATACACAATTCATACAACATTGTTCTACTTTTAGCCATTTTAATAAGTCAGGCAATTATGTTGCAAAAAGTATGTTAAATTATAAAAATAAACAATATATTCACGCTTTAAGAACAAGTCTTAATAAGGGCCAGATGAACTATAACATTATATCATATGCAAATACAGCATGTGAAATATAGGAGGATCAAACTCTGTCAGGGGAGGACTCACACAACACATTGACAGTTCAGCACATGGTGTTATTAGTTATGCTGGTGAACTTTTGAAGAAAATGTCTTGCATATCTCTTTTGTTCTGTTTATGCTGGTGGAATCTGATCGGTAAGTTTTTATTTATTTATTTTTTTTCCATCTTGGTGTAAAAACGTAGCTACTACGCTCAAACAAAAAAGGTAGAAAAACTGTCACTGAGGCAGTATACACTTTAGGTACTAAAAATACATTTAATATTCTATGTTTTTTTGTTTTTGTTTTGTTTTTTTAAAATCTGTTCAATCTGCAGTAATGATCATGTAGTTTTTTAATAAATGTTGAACATTGATTTTCCTCTAAAACAGACCTTTAAAACACATTAAAGTTCACAGATGTTGCACCATAAAGTTTAAGGATTAAGCTTAAACCTAGACTAAATCATGCTTTAACTAACCATTCTATTGCACCAATCTTTAAACTTTGTTTAAAAATTAGTAGACTTACATTTAAATGAATCCTGTCTCCCCATTACTTTAAAGTAATCTCCTTAAGGAAGTCACATGATTACAAAAGTTGTTGCTGTTTTGCATTGTTTGTTTTTAATGCATTAAATAGACTGAAACGTTTAGTATGAAAATCCACTATATTACTGTGTGTTGGATACTGTGTTTTTTTAAAATGGGCATTTGTGAAATATAATAATAATAATTCTTATAGTAGAAGACACTGTGGCATTAGGTTTCCATGAAGGGGGTCCTGTAGGGTTCAATGTGTTCTTAACATTCTTGAAGTTATTATTTTTTTAAATCATCCATTACGATATTGCGTACATTAGTTACTTTTTACGGAAAGTAATGTTATTTTTATGTTATTTTTGTCACCTGGGCTGGGCTTACACATTTGTCTTTATTAACAACAACAAGTTATATTTTTGGCCTCCGTAAAGAAAGAGTGAAATGAGTGAGCCTCAGGCTTAAGGAAGCAACTCTTCCTCAACATTTACTCCCAGTTTCTCTCAACATGGGGTCAGGAGAGCTGTCAGTGAATAAATGTGAAAACAAAGTAACCTGTGTTACTTATTTGAAAAAGTAACTCAGATATTTCGCTGTAAATTTAAAAGTAATGTGCTACTGTCACGGTGCCCGACGGAAAGATGAGGTGAGGACTCAAGTGCTGGAGAATAATGATGGTTTATTAACAAAAGAAAACAAACTAGAACATAAAACCTCCTCGAGGGGGGAAAACAGGCAGGCAAGCAAAGAACACAAACACGACGTTACACCTCTGACAACACGACGAAACAGCAACGAGACTGCAAACACAAGGACATTATAAAGGGAGCAAATTAACAGGGTAACGAGACAGACACAGGTGATTTAACTGAAACAATGATTAGATAACAAGAGGGCGGGGTCAGACAATAGACAGGAGAGCACATGGCACCAATCACAACAAGCCATGTGCTCAACAGACAAGACATCTGGTGGCCATTCAGGGCACACCAACAGGACGTGACACTACCCCCTCCCTAAGGAGCAGCTTCCAGATGCTCCACAAAAAACAAAATCAAAAAGTCAGTGAGGGAGGTGGGCCAAAGGTGGATCAGGGGGAGGGCCAGGGCCAGGCCCATGTAGTGGCAGAAGACCCGGAGACAGGAGCCGAGCAGGAGGCCAGGGCGGATCCGGGGGAACAAACCAGGCCGGCTCTAGTGCTTCAGGAAGCCAGGGCGGGGCCGGAGGGACAGACCAGGCAGGCTCTAGTGCTTCAGGAAGCCAAGGCGGGGCCGGAGGGACAGACCAGGCAGGCTCAAGTGCTTCAGAAAGCCAAGGCGGGGCCGGCCGCATGACAGGCAGCAAGGGTGGTGCCGGCAGGGCAAGGAGCTTGGAAGTCGAAGGCAGGGCAAGGAACTTGAGCTTAGGTGGAGCCTGCAGGACACGGAGATTGGGAAGCGTCAGGGCAAGGCGCTCGGGGGGCGCCGTCAGGACAAGGTGCTCGGGGGGCGCCGTCAGGGCAAGGCGCTGGGGGGGCGCCGTCAGGGCAAGGGCGCCGGGGGCGCTGCCAGGGGCAAGGCGCCGGGGGCGCTCGGCAGGGCAAGGCGCTCGGGGGCGCCTGGCCAGCAAGGCTGAGGCGCTCAGGGCAAGGCTGGGAGGCGCCGTCAGGGGCAAGGCGCTTGGGAGGCACCAGAATGGCCTCCTGGCCTCGGGAGAGAGGAAGCCTTTCCTCCGCCTCCTCCGTCTCCGGGAACGGATGCAATAGCATCATCAGCCTCCACCAGGGGCACAGCTGCAGGACTTCGGCCGCCTGGGAGCTGCAGCGACTTCGGCCGCTTGGGGGAGCTGCAGCGACTTCGGCCGCCTGGGGAGCTGCAGCGACTCGGCCGCCTGGGGGAGCCAGAAGCGACCCGGCCGCCTGGGAGCGCGAGCGGACACCGCCGCTCGGGAAGAGCGGACACCGCCGGCCTCGGGAAGAGCGCGAGCGGACACCGCCGCTGGAAGAGCGCGAGCGGACACCGCCGCCTCGGGAAGAGCGCGAGCGGACACCGCCGCCTCGGGAAGAGCGCGAGCGGACACCGCCGCCTCGGGAAGAGCGCGAGCGGACACCGCCGCCTCGGGAAGAGCGCGAGCGGACACCGCCGCCTCGGGAAGAGCGCGAGCGGACACCGCCGCCTCAGAAGCCCTGTGAGCGGACACCGCCGCTTCTGGGGGCGCTGCAACGACTCTGGCCGCCTCTGAGGATGCTGAGGCGGTCCCCTTCCTCCTCCTCCTCCGTTTCCGGGTCATTGGAGGGCTGGAGCTTCCACTGACTGCAGATGGAATGGGGGGACAGTCAGTGGAGTGGGACTTCGCTTGGGGAGAGAGTTCAGCCTCCCCACGATGGTAGACATGATAAGCGAAGTCCCAGAAGCCCAAATTCCCCAGCTTCTCCATCTCCCACGGGCTGAGAGGCTGATCGAGGCAGGTGTTGAAAACCTCTTTGATATCAGCCTCATTATACCTGATATCCACCATAGTGGACCCATGCCAGTCCTCACGTCAGTCCCCTGCTGACGGAAATAGCGAGAGTTGACATGCCGGGGCCAATAGCAAGCGGGTGGACCATCCGGTGGTGGGAGATGGAAAAAGGAAGCTCCCCATCTCCGCTGAGTCCTCAAGTGGCTGTTTCGTTCTGTCACGGTACCCGACGGAAAGATGAGGTGAGGACTCAAGTGCTGGAGAATAATGATGGTTTATTAACAAAAGAAAACAAACTAGAACATAAAACCTCCTCGAGGGGGGAAAACAGGCAGGCAAGCAAAGAACACAAACACGACGTTACACCTCTGACAACACGACGAAACAGCAACGAGACTGCAAACACAAGGACATTATAAAGGGAGCAAATTAACAGGGTAACGAGACAGACACAGGTGATTTAACTGAAACAATGATTAGATAACAAGAGGGCGGGGTCAGACAATAGACAGGAGAGCACATGGCACCAATCACAACAACAAGCCATGTGCTCAACAGACAAGACATCTGGTGGCCATTCAGGGCACACCAACAGGACGTGACAGCTACTTTAGTTACTTGAAGAAAGTGGTCTGAAAGAGGTCTCATATGGTGTCTAGTTATCTGTCCTTATTCATAAATTACGCTGCCATATAACTCCATTATTTTACACTATAAATATATAGTCAGGCAATCTGTAAGTGTTGCTGCAATGTTTTCTCCATCTGCATGATACTAACAGTCTCTCTTTAATGGTAGCAGTGTATAAAGACAGTTTGTATTTTTCTTTATCTGCAAGGGCTACAATACTTATATCAGACAGAAAGTTTCTGCTAGTCAGTCGAAAAGGAAATGGAATATGTTTTGCTTCTTAATTGCAGTGGTCTACAATTTAATTACCTTAATCTGCGTAAAATCTGTTTATTCTCCAGGTGTGTTTGGTGAGTCAGTGTCAGTGATGGAGGGAGATCCTGTCACTCTAAAGACTGGTGTTACTAAAATACATAAAGATGATGACATACTGTGGACATTTGGAGCTGTCAATTCTCTCATAGCTGAAATCAGTACAGAGAAACAAATCTTCTCCACAAATCATGGTCCTGATGGGAGATTCAGAGACAGACTGAAGCTGGATCATCAAACTGGATCTCTGACCATCACAAACATCACAGCTCAACACGCTGGACTCTATAAACTAGACATAATTGGTTTAAAATGGTCATCAAAAACATTCAGTGTTTCTATCTATGGTGAATAGAAATCATTTGTCCTGTATTTTACATATTATTGTTTTATAGTTTGAGATGTTGGATCATATAAACACTCAACACACTGACCAGAAAATACAGTTGTGTAAATTTATCCATATTTCAGTTTATTCTCTCATATTTTCCAGCTCGTCTGCCTGTTCCTAACATTACCAGAGACTGTTCATCATCATCATCATCATCATCACAGCAGAATTGTTCATTGTTGTGTTCAGTGGTGAATGTGGGTCATGTGACTCTCTCCTGGTACAAAGGAAACAGTTTATTGTCCAGCATCAGTGTGTCTGATCTCAGCATCAGTCTCTCTCTACCTCTGGAGGTGGAATATCAGGATAAAAACACCTACAGCTGTGTGCTCAACAATCCCATCAGCCACAAGACTCAACATTTGGACATCAACAAACTCTGTCACACATGTGCAGGTATGGGAGTGGTGATATTAACATATATTTGTTGAGCTGATCTCTGTCTAGTTTTAGATCAGACTCAATAACTTACATTAATGTCTTTCTTTTACTCTCCTTCACATCCTCCAGTCTCATATACTTTGAAAATTAAGGCTTGTTGTAGCTGCAGGGTCCAATGAGTTCTTAACATTGTTGGAGAGAGTCACTTTTAAAAGTAATCCATTACAATATTGCATTACTCTTTAAAAAGTAACTAATTGTGTTAATTACTTTTTATGGAAAGCAAGGCATTATGTTACTTTTGCATTACATTTTGTCACCTGGGCTGGGCTTGCTTATTTGTTTTTAATAAAAAAAAAAAAGTGACATTTTGGGCAACTAAAGGTGCTTTCACACCAAGAGTGAAATGAATAAGCTTCAGGCTGAAGGAAGTGTCTCTTCCTCTGCACTTACTCCCAGTTTCTCTCAACACGGGGACAGGAGACCTGTAGAAACAAAGTTACTTGCATTTCCTTTTTTTAAAAAAAAAAAAAAAAGCTAAGATATTTCACTGTAAATTTAAAAGTAATTTGCTAGTTTATTTACTTGAAGAAATTTATATGATTATGTCTAATATGATTAATTAACTGGGCCTGGTTATCTGTCCATTTACGTGTTGCTTGTTAATTACAGTGGTCTACCATTGTTATTACCTTAATCTGTGTAAAATCTGTTTGTTCATCAGGTGTGTTTGGTGAGTCAGTGTCAGTGATGGAGGGAGATTCTGTCACTCTAAACACCGATGTTCCTGAAATACCTAAATACAATGACATACTGTTGAAATTTGGAGCTGGCAGTTCTCTCATAGCTGAAATCAGCAGAGAGAAACAAATCTTTTTCACATATGATGATGTTCCTGATGGGAGATTCAGAGACAGACTGAAGCTGGATCATCAAACTGGATCTCTGACCATCACAAACATCACAACGGAACATGCTGGACTCTATAATATCGAAATAACTGGTGCAAAATTGTCATCAAAAACATTTAGTGTTTCTGTCTATGGTGAGCAGAGATCATTTGTTCTGCCTGTTACATATTCTAGATTGTATAGTTTGAGGTGACATCATATAAACATATCTCAACACACTGAACTGACAATTAAATTACTGTGTAAATTTATCCTCATTTCAGTTTATTCCAGTGGTGTGATATTCTAGTGATTTGGGTAAATCTAAGGGGCAGTCTTTTGTGTCAATTATTTGTTCCAGAGCAAATAGTTTTGCCTGAGGGCAAAGTCTCGTAACATGATATAACTGTAATGCTGTATATCAGAGCGCTGCCTTTGTACTTTTGACTGAATTGCCTAGCAACTTTTATGATGGCTGTTGTTGCTTATTAAGTATTATATTTCAATAAATAATATGTAATACAAATATAGTAGTATTTAATAATAGTATATAGTATTGAGAAATGGTGTGTTAGTGTTCGTGATGGTGATTTTATTCTGCCATTGGATGGCAACAAGAGACTGTCTTTATGAGTGAGTCAGCAGTAAAGACCTTTATATTGAAAGAGACTGAAACAGGGTTGTAACCAATGACATTTTTTTAACTTTCAACAATGTTGTGAGATGCTCGGACAAACCTCTCCAGTTTTAAAAGAACACAACGGGTTAATACCCGTTAGTTTCAAAATACTTGGAGTATAAATAATTTGTAAATTTCCAGGTTGCTACTCCTTTATTCCCCAAACTTCGCATATTATTCCCTTATACCTATATACGGATGAACTGTATAGGTAGGTGTACTATAATTAGAAAAAAAGTTACGCTGTAAATTCTGTTTAGTTAGGCTGTAAATTGCGGGCTGATGTTTGATAGTGTTTGTTGTAAATCGGACGAACAGATTCACTGATACTAACGGTTCATTTCCTCCATTACAGATCAGGGCCTACCATTATTTTACATAGTGCTGATTCCTTCTGCTGCTGGATCTCTGTTAATTGTAGTTTCAGTCGTGATCTGCTGCATCTGCTGGAAATGTAGAAAAACAGGTCAGGAGAACAAGCTGCATGAATATTTATTAGACACAATTTTTGATACAGCTGTCATTTTAACATGTGTGTATTATTGTTAATGCAGCCCAGACCCAAGAGGAAGACAGAACTGATTCAGCATTGTGTAAACCAAAAAAAGAGAAAACGGTAAGCTCATTCATGACTGTGTTGCAAGAAGATGTGTTGCAGTCAGTCTGATTGAAGTTTGCAGCATCAGATGCTCATTGAACAGACGTGGGTGGTCTATCGGCCCAACCACCTTTAGTGGGGAGCAGATCAAAAGGACATTATTTATTTTTTTCATGCTATCTACACTTGGTGTCTGATGGAAAGATTATTTATGTACACACATCTAGAATTAGGTGTTAGGAATTATATCCTACATGTAAAACTTTTGACCATTACAAAGCCAGCTCGTGATGTGTCTGTCTATACTAATTTAAATCATGGTTTGTTTAAAATCATAAGCTATGTAAACAGTTCTACAAATAAATTGGTTTGTCATTCTGAAATATTCCATACAGTGTTTTATACTGTTAGATTTTCATTGGAAGGAAAGTAGGACAGAAAGTTGTTGAGGCATGTTACCTGTGCTGAAGTCTGGTCTTGAGCTGCAGCTGCTCTGTGGTTCATGATTATCTGAGGTGAAATGCAGCTTCAGCGGCCATTGGTTGATTTGTAGACATGCTGCAGCGAGTGTCTTTGCTGTTGCTTTTGTGAGGAAAACAACGATTCTCAGCCATTTAGCTGATGTGAGAAAGATTCAGATTTTGTGATGAATGGGGTGTTTGATGTCATTTCCTCTTGCTGCTTCATGTTAGCATATGTTGCACATTAAAAATAGAAAAGCACCCTAATGTACAAGATCAGCTTTTGGTGTAAAATTAATGGAAAAATACATGTTCTACTGAAGATTTGAAGTCAATTATTTTATAGAAGTAGCTCTATTACTCCAACAAAATCCCTGATTGATTGATTTTTTCGTGATTTCTTGCAGAAACCAAAGACTGAACCTGTGTATGGAAATATCTCCAAAAAACGATGATCAAATACTGGAGTTTTTGTTAGAACTTCTACAGGACAATACCTCACAGGCTCACACCTTTTCATTCACATTAATTCTCTTCCAGGATGTCACTGTTTTGTCGGTATCATATCTTTTGGTGTTACTGTGATGTCTAAAATGTTATTTAATTAAATTAGGGATTTACCAATAGCATATCACCCAGAAACTCAACTAGCATGTTCTTTTTAAGCCTATCATCACATGGAAATTTACCTAATGTTCATTATTAAATATTAATCACACTCATCTGTGCTCCTTAGCTTATCATTTACAATTTTGTTTAATTATTTTTTACAAAATATAATCTAATATCGAGTGCACTGTATAGTATCACACACGGTTTGTTCTTTTGTTGGCAAATGTAGCACAAGCGCATAATCGCCCTCCTGGTGGCCAACGCAGAAAATTACATCTCTAATAATAGCGCTTGTTTTACTGATAGGGTGCGCTATAAATACATACTGAATGCACAAAATAAAGACAGGTCTGCTTGATCATCATGCTGCCTCCTGGTGCCTATTTGAACAATAACCAACTCAATTCAGCATAGATTACGATGTCTAAAAATGGCATAGTCAAATAAAACAGGCCATGTACACAGTGCAGCTAAATCTGGTTGTCAGTTCACCTTTTAGTGCTTATTCCTCTTCTGATGAATACACACACAGATTTCAGTCATTTTACAGGAATGACAGCTGCACTGTACGAAACTAAATAAACTACTGAAAAGTGCAGATGGCAGCCACATTTATATGGAATCTTAATGAATTGCTTTTATTTTATTTAAAGTTTGATTCTCCCAGTGTTATGTGAAAGATATCAGTGTCTTTTGGTTCATGCATTTAGTGGACAAAATCACACATGGCCCATTTTAAAAATATACAGTATTAACTGATAAAAATATTTTCACCCACACTCAAAAAAATGATTTTTTGATGCCTTTCACTTTATTTAAACAATTTATTTTGATTCAACAACATTGTATCAGGTTTCTGTTTCAAGTGTGATTGCTTCATGTTAAGTTGACTTGAAACAATTACTCTTTGACTTAACTTGATGTTTTCATATTGAAATAGCATGTTTCAATCAAGTAACCCAACCAGGACTCAATCAAACAGGATTTTCACTTCCCATTATGCTTTGCAAAGGGGCTGAGCTGGGAGATTAAATGTTGAAATAAAGTGTAATTTTAAGCATTTTTTAGCAAGATGAGAAAATTGAGAAACTTCTTAATGATTACTGTTCTATTATGTTGGTATTTAAAAGTTTCTGTTATGTTAGTGGTTTAGGGTTACCATTGTGGTGAAGTCTTGAGCTTGTGCTTGGGTTGAGGACCTGCTAATAAAAATCCAAATCACTTTAATAATAAAGCAATCACTATGGTAGTGCTCTGGATGAAACCAGTATCGATTCTGGATTGCCAACACCGGACATCATGTGTAAAGAAAAGTTATATTTAGTTTGTTACACCACATGATTAAACAGGAAGCATTAATTGTAGGATTATTTGAATGTCAATTTAAATGAAAATCATTTATTTAAGTTAAACTAAAACCATTCATTCAAATTAAAGGAACACAATTGATTCTAGTTAGTTGTACATGGATGGTTCTATTTAGTTTTACATGCTTCATTCACGTGGAACCACTGTCCATGATTGAATCATGTTCAGCCAAAGAGCTATTTTTTTGAGTGCAGATAAACTCCTAATAAGGGTCAGATGACATATTACATTATATCATATGCAAATGCAGTGTATGAACGAGGAGGGTCCAACACTATCGTGGGAGGATTCAAAAATAGCTTGAGTGTTTTTAGCGGATGGTCTTCTTGGATCAGAAACTGAACCCTTGTTGAAAATGTTTCACATGTTTGTTTTGTTCTGTTTGTGCTGGTGTCGTCATGTTGGTAAGATATAAAAACATTTTTTTTTTTCTGCTATTGTTAAGAATTAGAATATTTTCATCTGCTACTGCCTGTACCAAGTAAATCATTATTATTACTATTAGATCTACTTACTTTGAATTCAAGTTTGTTTTTTTTTTTCATTTTATTTTACACTGACATTTCCAGAGCTGGAAGGTTCACATAATAAAAATAAATAAATAAATAAATAAAATAATTAAAGTTGTACAAAATAAAGGAAATCTCTGCAGTGAAGATAGATGCCTCTGTTTACGCTCTGCATGGCGACTCAGGAAGCTAAAACCTCCCAGCATCTCTGATAGTTATGATCTCTGTTTATGCTGCTGGATCTCTGTTGATTGTAGCTACAGTTGGGATCTTCTGCATCTGCATGAAACACAGAAAACCCGATCAAGTAGGCAAGTGTTACCTAAATGACCTAAACTTGTTAATGCTGTCAAAATAATTCAGCATTAAATATTTAATTGCATACATTAATGATTTAACATGGACAGCTTTAAACTGATCTAGTTAAAATTGTGTTTTGTTGTTTTAATGCATCTATTATTGTTGTTGTTGAAACAGAGTTCAGAGTAATACAGAAGAGATCACTTACATTGATCCGAAATTCCACAAAAGAGACGTACAGAAATCAGTAAGACAAATTATTCCTAGTTCAATATTACTCTGTCTACTCTCTGTCAACTAATAACCTCTTTAAAAAATGCAGGATCTTTAAACCTTCTATTAACACTATAGACTTCAACTTTCAGATAATCATGGTATACACAAAAAAAAAATAATTTATTCAACAAACTTAATTGCAAATGCAGATTTATACAACAGAAACAAGTCCAGGTCGTGTGTCAGCTAACTATACAGCAGTATCACATATAAGCGTAAAAATAATTTATCATTGGAATTTATTATTGGAAAGAGCACAGATATATCCTACAACATCCTGCAATATCCATTCAGTCCCAATACAAAATGGTTAAGTTCTGTTTTACAAATTTAAGTGGACTGAATCTTGTGTTTGCTTATTTATCAGAAACTCACCGTTAAACCATCTGAAAGCAAAATCACATATCAGATCAGATTTTAGTGTCCAATTTGCCAATACTTCAATACATTGTATATTCATGTGAATCAGTGAAGCCAAAAAGTTTCATGCTATGTCATAACCAAAGGAATTTGTCTGTTTTAAGAGGTTTCAAGAGAGTCACACTTCTTTTTTTTCCAGCATGTTAAAGATGAAGATCATGTGGAGTATGCACCTGTTGCCATAAGAAGACGATCTTCATTCTTCAGTGTTTTTCTGTCAGATCCGTGTCATTACTTTAACTAGGAATCTCCTTCAACAACCTCAGACTCTGAGTCTTGGGATGAGTTTAGGGATTGGTGAGAATCACCACATGTGATACTTAAAGACTGATTATTGAAATGATCCCCTAAACAGAACTTGCCTTTGTCTCATTTATGTACATCTGTACATAGTTTGTTCTGTTGGGTGGACAAGCAGCTTGTGCATGAGAATGTGTTTGATATCTGAAAGTGTGTGTGAATAATGTGAATAATGTGTCTGCATGAAAGCGGTTGAAGGCATTTTTCCATTTTTGTTCGTTTGAAACCATTTTACTTCTGCTTTAGACAAAACAGTTTTCCTACAAAATACTAAATCTGATAGATAACAAAAAAAATCACTCAAACCAAATAGCGATATTACTATGATATCTTACTGTGTGTCTGTGAAATATCAGAATTTATATTCAAGGGCATACTGTATGTATTTCTGTAAATCCATGGCCGCACATACTGTGACCCTGCAGATAAGCAGTGCTAGTTTCAGTAGTTGCAAAGTTACTTTCTGTCGGTAGAATGTCTAAAGTGGACTATCGAAATAAAATGTTAACAAAAACACAAACAGTTCACATAAATACAGTTGGTTATGTCTGTGAACGTAAACAGCTGGGATATAAATTGCATGTTTATATTAGATCTGTGTGACAGCAGCACAAAATACAGTACCTATTGCTGTCTATCAAAAAACAAACAAACAAACAAACAAAAAAAAAAGAAAAAAAAAAGAAAAACAGAAATTCACTCACTGCTGCATTCTAGCAAGGAGACTGATAATCATGGTGGACTGTGTACAGCTCACTCAGGGGAGGAGCTAAGATAATAAGGCAGCAGTGGTTACCAGTTGTGGGCGGGGCCTATTCAAAGTGCAGGTACCATCGCTCATTGACGTTTCGCCTCTTTAAACCGGAACGCCTCCTGGTGGTGAAGCAGTGACAGGAATGTCTCCCTATCACCCCGTACAGCATGCCTCTGTGTTAGGTGGTGCCCCAACATGTGTCTTTCCTCTTTATCCAGAGCCAAAAGCTACTCTTTTCAGCTTCTTCACCCAGATCTTTGAGGGCCTTCCAAAGGGTTGCTCCCGTGCAGCCTCCAACCCTGCCTCCCACGGAATGGTTAACACAACGAGGAGTACTGTTTTGGAGCTGCTGGACCACATCACAATGTCTGGACGCAGGCTTGTGCTGGTGATCTCGGTGGTGAACTGGAGCTTCCTGCCAAGGTCAACTCTCATGCTGCAGTCCTGGGTCTCCATGGTACTCTTGAAGCAGCTCTTGTAGCTCACCTCCTCCTTCTTGAACAAACTGGATATATAAATAACAGTGCATTGTTTTTCTGTTTTACTTCAATTTAGAAATTCTAATTTTAAAATAAAACATACAACAAAATCTGAATGGAATCTAACCACAAAATCAATGCCAATATTATAAAACAAGCACTGCAAATCAACCATATGCTATCTGGAGTATGCTTTCCTAGTATAACTATTGGGAAGTCCATTTTACATGGCGAGATGATTTTTCAAAGACTTACTTTGGGTGCCAGCTCACCATTTAGAAAGCTTTTAGAAAGCTAAAGGTCTTTACAGTCGTGATGTGGAGATGTGATACCAAGGTCCTGCCCAAACCTCAGTAGACTCATATAATCATGGTGTCACCCCACTTTTATAGTGTCAAATAACTATTAAACAACTTAATTAAAACATATAACACTTAAAACATATATCAGTGTGATAAGAAAATGACAGAAACCATCTTTGGAAAAAAATATATTTGAAGTGTAATTAGATTTTTTTTTTGTTTTCACATTTCAGGACAAGTGCGGCACACAGATTTCAATCAATAGCCTTGTCAAAATACAACATGTTCACTAACATTAACTTAACCCTCATGTGGTTAAGCACAACATGCTCCTGAACACTAGTAGTTTCTGTTACTTTCATTCTTCCCCATTCACTTTAAATGGCCGGCCATTTTTGACAAGTGTGACTTTGTGCAATTTTGTACAAAATAAAAGCCTTTTAAATCAAACTTTCTGATTAAACATTAAAGCACACTAGCGTGATAAACAGTGCAAAATTTCATAATTTATCTCATATTGTGCAAATTATTCATAAAAAA
This sequence comes from Tor tambroides, assembly GCA_021397915.2. NCBI lineage: Eukaryota > Metazoa > Chordata > Actinopteri > Cypriniformes > Cyprinidae > Tor > Tor tambroides. The sequence goes on along the minus strand of JAFVLL020014608.1, from coordinate 1,520 downwards.
TATTTTTTTCACTCAAAAAATGAGATGCCTACTTTCGGATAAATGAGGCCTGTGATTAATCAGATACACATAGAAACACAAAACAAGTCCTAAATGAAAGAAAACAAGTTGACAAAAAGATTGAATCCAATATTTGGTGATAATATAGCATAATGAGTGATTTATAAGCAATTTTTTGAGGCCGGGTCATTTTTGACCCGGAACACCACAAGTGTGACAGGAATCCGAACACAACACAAGGGTTAAATGCATTCACTGAAATTAGTAGACTGGTACAGTGGTTATCCTGTTGCCCTTCTTTCTCCTCTGCTGGAAGCGCAGTATAGTGTGGTATCTTCAGTGGAGTGTTTGCAGTGCCCAAATGAGAAAAACAGCTAGCTAAAATGTCCATTGAATTGGTTATTGTTTGAGGAAAGTTTGCACTTCTCACAAAGAGCCCCTCATAACAGACAAGAGGCAGAGGTGTAGTCAGGACAACAATAATATTCAACATTTATTTAAACACAAAGCTATGAAACCAAAAACAATCAAGCCAAAAGTCAAAGCATCAGTACCAAAATTTTGAAAACACAAGTTTGCAGTTTAAATGCTAGTGATTAACTCTTAAATGCGTACCTCGGGTCTTTAGCGACCCGGGATATCATTCACTACCCTCCCACTCATTCATTTTTTAAAGTTAGACATCAACCTTCTTAGTATTCCGCAATCTATTCATTGTAAACAATATAAAAGACAAAAAAACAAAAACAAACAAAAAAAACTATAAAATAATGTCTGTTTTCTAATTAACTTAAGACAACAGTGTAAAGGATAATGCAATAGTGTAAGTATATTTTTTCTCTATTTAAGCTATGTTTGATACACAATGATGACATGATGATTTACATATAATTACCATAGGCATAAAACAAGAGAATATCATCAGCAAAACTCAAAATAGCTTAAATGACTTTACTACAGAGCAATTACTGTATGCAAGCAACTGTAAGTGTCACTGTGATTTTATGGTGGATGTGGTGAATAAGATGACAGCAATCACAATATTGATTTAGAAGACATTGAAAATGATAGTTTTGAGAATATGGTTGAGAGAGCAAATATGGCTCAGATGCTAAATGTACTACGGAAATGCTCTCTTACAATGACAGTGATGCTAAAATCATCTGCTGAAATTGAACACCTCAAAGATTCAAATTGTAACGAAATAAGTTTTATTTTATCCTTTTGGTCTCAGCCTGATTAATGTGTGCCTTTTTAGCAGTACCCGTCCGCAAGGTCTTAGCATTATTAAGGTCTGCTCCTTTAGCTGCTCCCATCCGCAGGGTCTGTCAGTCATCAGCGGATGACTGTTCAGCAGGACTCTTCAGTTTGTTTTTAGCTTCATCAGCGGATGACTGTTCAGCAGGACTCTTCAGTTTGTTTTTAGCTTCATCAGCGGATGACTGTTCAGCAGGACTCTTCAGTTTGTTTTTAGCTTCATCAGCGGATGACTGTTCAGCAGGACTCTTCAGTTTGTTTTT
>JAFVLL020014605.1:0-29061 GCA_021397915.2 Tor tambroides | reverse complement strand
AAAAAAAGGATATTCGAATCTCAAAATTGAAAATCGAATGCCAACCCACCGAACGAATATTCGAATAATCGAATATTCTGGTCCAGCCCTAGTACTTACATGCTTTTGTATCATCCAAAATTTGGCAAATTCCATGATATTCTGCGTTATACTGTAAATTGCATTTTTATGAGTGGATTACGTCCACATTTTCCGCATGGCGGAAATCATAGGGCCCTAAATAGCATGACGCAGAGATTGAGCTTGTGTAAACCAGCATTAACTGTGAACTACTCATGAGATACTGAAAACTCCAGATCATGAGCTGGCTGCATAAAATGAACCTTGCTACAAATATTTATTTAATTGCATCACACATTGCTTTTGCAATGTGATAATCACACTAAGACAAATTTCGATTTTATTTCAATTTACCATTCAGCTCTTTGTCTCAGAAACAGGAAAAAAACAAAAAAAAACATACATTTGAGGGAAATCAGTGTATGCCAAAAGCAGTTCATAAGTCTGGTCTTAAAGTAATCTCCTCAACCCACATCATTCATGTCTGTACCACAAACAGTGCTTAAATTACGAATGAAGTTTAATACTTAAGGTTAGGGTTAGATTAAATCAAGCCTGTGGGATGCAAAATGAAAATATTTTGTATATAAATTTCATGTGAATGAAAGTGTTTTTGAAATATACATAAACTTTCCTGGAAAATTCCTCTAACCACTGCTCTCTCTTTTCCAGGTGTGGCTCTCTGTCTGGAGCTGCTACTGACCTCAGCCCTGCTGTCATGGCCTCAGCCCTCACACCATGCAGAAAGCACCCCTCCTAACCCTCATACCTCACACACACTCACACCACACATCACCACACACACTCACAGCCATGATGACCACCTCCCACATGAACGGATATGTGACCGAGTCAGACGGTGGGGGAGGGAGCATCGGAGGCACTGACTTTCTCGAGGAGGTGGTGCAGAGGCACAGGGAGATGGCGGTGGACTGCCCCAGCGAACTGGGTGCCCGCACCCTGCCCGTCAGACGCAGCGCTCAGCTGGAGAGGATCCGTCAGCAGCAGGAGGACCGCAGGAGACGGGAGGAAGAAGGCCGCAACCGTCAGGAACTCGACCTCAACTCATCCATGCGCCTCAAGAAACTCTCACAGAATCCTAAAGTGGGCATCGATAACCCCACCTTTGAGCAAATGGAAGGTCCAGGAGGCTCCATAGGTGGTCTGCAAATTCTTACTGCACCACCAACTTTACTAGGTGGGTGTCATAAACTGCTAATGGGCATTGTTTCCAAAGAGTGCTGCTATAAACCCGCCCCTGACACGTGCAGAGCAAGCAGCAGTATTGTGAGTCTCAAAGACATAGTGTTTAGTGTATTAAGCCGTTTTCATTCCCACTTTCTTCTCCACATTGTTTCTGTCTTTAATCCAATAGCTGTAGACACATAAATCATATACTGTCAGTGTTGTTGTTAACTAAAACTATTAAAAATAATTTAAATAAAATATATTAGATGAAAATCTTAAAAATAACATGAAAATTGGAAACTTTGTTTAGTTAAGTTGAAGTACTAAAACTAGAACTGAAATCAAACTAAATTAAAGCTGGAAACATTAAAAACTAATAAAAATGAGAAAAACTAAATTACTACAACTTGCATTAATATGAAAGTATAAAAATAAAAGCTCATTTTAAAAATCTGTAGTCTGTATTTTTATATAAATAATAATAAATAACAGTGTGTGATATGCAATGATATTCAGACTTATAAAGTGACCAGATAGTGTCCCAAAAACATAATTAACCATTACTTCGTACGACAGAAAGTGACAAAATGGCACAAATAGTTATGGAAATGTGAGGTTGAAACTGATTCAGAGGGACTGAAGGGCACTTGACTGCTAAAATCAGCATGCATGAGTGAAGTCATTCTTAGAGGAGGCAAAGAGCCGTGTTACTGATGACTAAGAGTGTTCAAGAGCCAAAGAGCCACTGGACTTGAAACTAAATGTGGACAAAAGTCCATTTATATGCCCCATTATTTTAATATATTTTTAGCTGATTTTTTAAAATCTGTTTTTCACCTTTCTTTGCTTTCCTCACACCACAACCTCTTACTCTTTCTCTTTAGTTACTCTCAACATGAAGCCTTTCACTAGAGTTTAATCCATTAGATTGGACAGACACACACATGCTCAGCTCCTCCAGTGAATTCTTGGTTTTGAATAGATCTCTATTAAGGGGAAATCCAGAATGCATGGCAAGGATGAACGAACTGAGTTACTGTGCAAATGAGAGGGGCACTTGGAGTTGCTGCTGAAAGTCGTGGCCAAGGGATGTGTGTGAGTGGAATTCCTTAGGGAGGGAGAAGAGGACCCTCCGAGGGGGAGGTTAATTAAAAAGCCTTTTATGAAACATTCTGACCCAGACCACTCTTGCTGTAATGTGTTTTCCTCGGTTTTCCTTCTTTGTTTGTGTTCCAGTTCATCTCTCCAGTGTATTGTTTGTCACGCTCTCCCTATGCTGTTTTTGGACACTCTAATACGCTTTGTAGCACTAAAGTGTGCGTAAAATATATTCTGTCAAGAACAAAGCAAGGCAACACTTAAGATATTTGATTTGCCCACAAATACCTCTATTAGCCACCCACTTAGACATTACACACCACACAAGGAAAACACACCCACATGTCTCACTCCTATTGTGTCTTGCTATTCTCTCATTATGTAGTTAGATACTATAAAAGAGAATTACAGCATAGCTGAAACTTTGTTAGTCAAGGACAACGCTAGAATAGCTGAATTACATCTGTGATTTATGCAAATGTTGTGCGATGTGGATAACGAACAATAAAAATGCTCAGTGGGGGAGGCCATGTCATCAGTTTTCCGGATGAATGATTCAGAGGTGTGTACTGTTGTTTCTCTGTGAAGTTACTGTTTCTTATGTTTTTACAGGCAGGGTGTTTTTGAGATACACAAGTGATCTGCAAGCATACTTATGGTTTGTGTTTGTGCTTTCAGAGCTGGAGGACCTGTTGATGTCCCTCAAGCAGGTGCAGCATAGTTTGAATGACTCACAGAGTCAAGAGGACATAGAGCTGGTTCTACAGCTGGTCCAGAAACCTGACTTCCAGAAAGCCTTCAACATTCACAACGCTGTGGCCCACTATATGAACCGGCCCAGTCCTCCCTACCCCCTGATGGACCACGCACAGAGCCTCGCACAAGAGGTGAGCGGCACTTGTTACATATGTGGATTGAGTAAAAGATGAGCAGGAAACATGCATACATGATACATATGGATATATAAGAAATTCTCTGACACATATGGCATCAAAATAGGCCTGTTAATTGTAAAAAAGCAACCAGACAAAGAAAAGTGGAGGGTTTTACCCTCTGAAAGCCAAGAGGGATAGGTGCTTGAAAAAATAAATAAATAATCAAAAGACTTGGAAAAAAGAAAAGGCTTGCATCTGCTTCGTCAAGCTACTCATGGTTGAGCAGTCTGTGGACAGTGGAAGCATATGTGCAAAGAGTCACATGACTGTCCACCCTCCACCTGGTGAAGGAGGTTTTGAAAAAGTGTGTTTGTGGATTTGTTGATTCATTATCGCAATTAGAGACCTCATGCAAAATAAATTAGTTAGAATGTCTAAAAAACATGTTTGATTTGCCTCCATTTTACCTGTCATCTGGAGACGTCTTAATGCTTTTGCTTTAACCCCAACTATGACTCCATGTCTAATGAATGTCTTATGTGTTGACTGAGATGGACAGTACATAAATGAAGGGATACACTATCGTTCAGCAAGATTTTTCAAAAAGTAATCATTTTATTCAGCAAGGATGCATTGAATTGATCAAATGTGATAGTAAATACATTTATAATCTTACAAACGATTTCTATTTCAATTAAATGCTGTTCTTTTGAATTTTCTATTAATCAAAGAATTGTGAAAAAATGAATATCGCTGTTTCCACAAGCAGCACAACTGTTTTCAACATTGACTACGTTTACATGCGCACGAATAATGCAATTATTTCCAATAATCAGAGTAAGGACTTAATCGCATTTTGATGTTTACATGTCAAGAGCAAAGCTCTTACTCCCGTTTACATGCAATTTCTATTATTCTTATTACTCGCTAAGAATTGTGGTTAATTTTTTTACTACCATTATTCACATACCCCACTGGATAGCACAAATGATGGACTCGGAAAAAGCAGTTGTGTTACTGGCCGCTGTTTTAATTTATTTACGTCTGATGCATAATGAAGTTGTATGGCTGTATTCCACGCTTTTTCGGTGCCATAGAAATGTGATGGAATTTATTTGCCTATACACTGCTGTCGCGTTCTGCTCGCCGTTTCTGGATGAGGGTAAGGAACAGAGGCTTTGTCAGCTAGTTGTGTTTTCCCCAGAATGCGATGCTTTCTTCCCCGCCATCGTTTCTTATGCTGCATTCACGTGCTATCGGAATTATCGTAAATATGAGCTTCCTAGTCGGAAATTGGACATGAACGGCCTTAGAGAGGCCTTATATGGCCAATTTCCGACTAGGAGACTCGTATTTACGATCATTCCGATAGCAAGTGAATGCAGCATAATCTCCATATTATTACAGGTGCGTGTCACGTTATTCATGTATGTCACAAGCGCATGCGCACTTTGATCAGAGCGGCAATACTGCGATTAAGGTGTTTACATGCCTGCATATTTCGATTAAAATCGGCGTACGCCACCTATGTTAATACGATTATGCTTGCTGCGATTATGAGCTTAATCACATTATTTAGATCGAAGTATTGTGTTTACATGAGGTAAAGATTAATCGCAATATTGTCAAAATCTCATTATAATCGCATTAAGAGGGTCCATGTAAATGCACTCACTGATAATAATAAGAAATGATTCTGGAGCACCAAATCAGCATATTTTAATGATTTCTGAAGGGTCATGTGACTGAACACTGGAGTAATGGCTGCTAAAAATTCAGCTTTGCCATCACAGGAATAAATTGCATCATAAAATAGAAATCAGTTATTTAAACTATAATAATATTTTAATATTATATCTAATACTATTTGTATAAATTCCTGTTTTTATTCTGTATTTTTGATCAAATAATTGGAGCCTTGGTGAGCATAAGAAACTTTGAAAAAAATTGAAACTCCAAACTTTTGAAGAGAAGTGTATTTTATATGCAACATGAAAGTTACAATGGATAATTTTAACCCAATAACAAGGGCACATGAAGAGCTGTGAGACAGGAAATCTCTGTAGCTGTGAACCACAACAACTTCAGACCTGATGTTTGTCGCTCGCGCTTTGTTACTCTTTTTAGAAGCACTGATACAGGTGAAATGAGACTTTGCCAAATGTGTCTTATTGTTGACTATTTATTTGTTGATACTGTTACTGCATTTTTGAATATGTGAACCCAGGTAATACATAGCCTGGAAATCAGTAGCATCAAAGAACAATTCAGGACAAGAGGATTCAGAGTGTTCCATGGTTAAGAACAACAAAAGGGCAATTATCAGACTGGATAATAGGGGAGCATCTGCGTTTTGTGCTATTAATAGCACTTAGCATTGGATTGTTCAGACTGGAAGAGAGTGTTTGCATGGGAGTAATACTTCATTTTCTTTTAAATAATTATGTCAAGAACACAGTCAGATTCAGTTCAATATTACAGTCATACAGTCATTTGACTGTCGCAGGTGCATGTGTGTTGTGTGTATCAACAAGTGGTTGGTAAAGTTGATGGAACATTACTGAAGTGATTAGTTATAGTTAACACACCCCACCCGGCTCTTTTCTCTGAAAAACCTGTAACCAAAGTACAAAAATTAAGAACAGGCACATTAACAACTTTTGTATTAGTCTGTTTGTTAAGGTATAATCACGTTGTGTCAACACCATGTGACTAATCACAGGAAAATGACATCTTGACTTTGCTGTTTGGCTGATGGCATCACACATTTATAATCCTGAGTAAAGGACAGTTCAGAAGATCTGACATTTTACAGCTGTTCAAATGATTGGCTAAATGAGTATGTGCACAAATGAAGCTGATATTCTGTGAAAAGGCTCTTTAGTTGGAGTCAGTGTTGTGTGAAGTGCTAATGAGAGCCTGATAAACTCATGGTTGTTGGTTCTCTCACTCAGTGCAGGACAATACCAGACAGAGAGTTGCTCTGTCCTCCACATTCATTAAGACCCAGATCCATTGACCTGTGCTGTGCTCTCACACTAATACTCTCTCTGATGGGACAGGTTACCAGAGCCAGTGTGGACTGTCTTTTCAAATGTGGGCACATCCCATCCAGAGCTGTTATATATTATCCCCTTATTTTCTCATAAATACCAAAGTTCTCCAAAAATGTCCCTTTAAACTGTATGTTCTCCATCTGTAACTGATTTGAACATGGTGGAATACAACGACTTATAACTGTAGGATCATTTCCAAAACCTCTCCAAGTCCCCCATTGCTCTGACCCCTTTATACAAAGCTGTACTTTGTGTTTACAAAAACCTAAAGGAATCTTGCTGAAACCCAGAGCCCTACTTTCTGTTACTGTGTTGTAACTTCACTGTGGTACAATCTGAAAGTAAAAAACATTCCCTCTTAGTGTTGTGCAGAAGTCATATGAATCATTTCTCATTCCTTTGCCACAATGTGATTTTGTATGACAGCTATTATTCGAGATTGTGTGCATGGTTAGCACAGTTTAATTCCCGTAATGAGACCTTTCTAAGTAAAACTGAATATTTATGGGGAAATAATGTAAAACTAAACTTGATTTCATCCATGAGGATTTCTTTAGATCTTAAAAGTAGGCTGTGATATTTTTGGTTAATATTTTTCCACATTTGTCAGCAGAAAAAAGTCATTTCAGAGGTAGAGAAAGTTGTTACGTTTTGATGACACTGTGAAATCTTTAATTTTTTCCTTTAGACTATGCCCTGATGATTCATGCATAATAAGATCATAGGCATTTATTAAGAAAGTGAACACCAAAAGTTTAATTTCCTAATATATCTGTGAAATCACAAATATAAACTACCATTCAAAAGTTTGGGGTCAGCAATTTTTTTTTTTTTTTTTTTTTGATTTTTGGAAAGAAATTAATACTTTTATTCAAAATAGATGAATTAAATTCATCAGAAGTGTCAGTAAAAACATGTATATTTACTATTTTGAATAAATGCTGTTCTTTCGAACTTTCTATTCATCCAAAATCCTGAAAAACATGTATCACAGTGTTCACTAAAATATTAAGCAGCACAACTGTTTTGAACATTGATAATAATAATAATAATAAGATAATTGTTTCTTGTGCGCTAAATCAGCATATCAGGATCATGTGACACTGCAGAAATTTCAGCTTTGCCATCACATGAATATCTTACATTTTAAAACATGTTAAAAAAGAAAAGAAATAAAAAAAACAACAGTTTTTTTATATTTATTTTAGTACTTCATATTTATTTTACTAATGATGTTTCACAATATTACTGTTTTACTATATTTTTGATAAAATAAATGCAGTCTTGATAAGCATACGAGACTTGTTTCAAAAACCTGAAAATACGTACTAGCCCTAAACATTTGATTGGTAGTTTATATCATAAAATTGAAATGCGTTTTGTCAGGTGTTCTAGTCAAATACTACTGTACCTTAAGGCATGATAAATGTAGTAGTGTTGTATTGCTATGATGACCTGATGTTGTTGAATCTGTCCTCACAGGTGGAGGTCATGACGCACAACAGCTCACAGAAGGAAGGACTTGAGCTAAGCACCCTGCTCAAAACTCCTCACATGCAGGTCTGTCTCCATCACATGCTCACACATCCCCCAATTTCCCCATGTCTCCTTTATGTTGCTGTGCTGATGCCCACAGCTGTGATCACAATCCCTGTCTGAGAGCCTGAGCTCTTTTGAACTCTATAACATGACGTTGAGGTCAGACTCATGTAGAACTCAGTAGCTTTCATCCTGAATATAACCCATCATCTCTGGCTCTCTATATCCTCCAGGCGCTTATGATGGCCCATGACAGTGTGGCTGAACAAGAGATGCAGCTGGAGCCTCTTGTTCCTTCCGTCAATCAAAGTGAGACTCTCACCCAGTGGGGCGGGGAGACTGTCAAAATCGTGAGGATTGAGAAAGCAAAGGACATCCCATTGGTGAGGACGTTCTTTCATTGCTTTTCCCCAGAATATTATGCACTTCTTGACATTTGACCTGTATTTTAGCTTAATGTGCACTTGCGTATTTATGCAGGGAGCGACTGTTAGAAACGATATGGACAGCGTAGTCATCAGCCGCGTCGTGAAAGGAGGGGCAGCAGAACACAGTGGACTTCTGCATGAAGGAGACGAGATCTTAGAGATCAATGGTGTGGAAATCCGTGGCAAAGATGTCAACGAGGTCTTCGACATCCTGGTAATTAATTTTAAAGAAAGATGAGAGGAAGAAGTTTGTATTTAAGTACTGAAGTATCCAAAAACATTCTTAAGCCTCTGAACACTGAATGTTGTTGTTTTTCATGTTCACAGGCGGACATGCATGGTGTTCTGACTTTCGTTCTCATTCCCAGCTTGCAGATCAAACCACCTCCTATTAAAGAGAATGTGGTGAGGCCTTCAGATAGACCTAAATTAATTACTGCTTGAGTAAAACAGTACATAAATAAAACTGATCAGTGATTAAACCCTTATCTCTGTATTCACCCAGATGCATGTGAAGGCACATTTTGACTACGACCCCTCAGATGATCCCTACGTTCCGTGTCGAGAGCTCGGCCTGTGCTTTCAGAAGGGAGATATCCTCCACATAATCAGCCAAGATGACCCCAACTGGTGGCAGGCCTACAGAGATGGGGATGAAGACAACCAGCCTCTTGCTGGCCTGGTCCCTGGTACTGTATCTCACATGCTATTCTGTGGATCCAGATTTGTGTTTAAATATTTCTGCCTAGTTTTTTTGACATTGACTTACATGTCTTTTTCTCACTGATTGTCCAGGCAAAAGTTTCCAGCAGCAGAGAGAGGCAATGAAGCAAACCATAGAGGAAGATAAAGAGCCTGAGAAATCAGGTTAGGGTTGCAGAACTCGTGCACACTCTTAAGTACATACATGCACAGCCCTTAGTCTTCATTAATACTCATCTTCTTTTGACAGGAAAACTTTGGTGTGCAAAAAAGAACAAGAAGAAGCGAAAGAAGATGCAATACAATGTTAATAAAAATGATGGTGAGTCTCTTCAGAGAAACACTGGATCTTCAATTTGGACATGAACAGTTAGCATATAGCCGACCACATGGCCTTTCAAATTATATGATATTTGAATGAATGAATTGGATGAAGTTGTTTAAACTAAAGTTACGTGTATCTCTTTACTCCCTCGATGTAGCCATCTATTGTTATTGAGTTCTACAGTAGTTTGTTTTAGTCGTTCCATCTAATCCATTTCCTCTTGTTCTGCAGACTTTGATAATGAAGAGGTTCTCACATATGAAGAAATGGCACTATATCACCAGCCAGCCAATCGCAAGCGACCCATCGCTCTCATTGGCCCACCAAACTGTGGTCAAAATGAGCTCCGACAAAGACTCTTGTCCAGTGAGCCAGACAGGTTTGCTGGCGCTGTTCCTCGTAAGTATCAGAAAACATACTGTTTTTCAGCTTGTGTTACTCTATAATGTCCTAAGCAACAAACTCTCTTTGCCACAGATACCACACGAAGCCGTCGTGATATCGAGGTGAATGGCCGCGATTATCACTTTGTGTCCCGTCAGGCCTTTGAGATGGACTCTGCGGCAGGGAAGTTCATAGAGTCTGGAGAGTTTGAAAAGAACCTCTACGGCACCAGCACAGACTCAGTCCGACAAGTCATCAACACGGGAAAAATCTGCCTCCTCTGTGTACACACTCAGGTGACGTGGACCACTCAGAACAGTGACCAGTTCTGACCTTTGAGGCCACTTTACTGCAAGGTTTAGCTCCAACACACCTCCCTGGAAGCTTCTAGTGATCTTCAAGACTTATTATCTGGTTCAGGTGTTTAATTAGGTTTGGAGCTAAACTCTGCTGGAAGGTGACCCTCCAGGAGTAGAATTGGACACCTCTGCCTTAGCATTTTGGTGGCAAATTTTGGAAATCAAGTACCACATGCGTTTCCTTGGGGATTGTTGTTATTCACTATTGTTTCTTCTCCCTTTTTAGTCTTTAAAGGTGTTACGCAGTTCGGACCTGAAGCCCTACATTATCTTCATTGCTCCTCCATCCCAGGAGCGATTGAGAGCCCTCTTAGCTAAAGACAACAAAAACCCAAAGGTAAACATTGGCCCTGAAAGATCAACTCTCAGGAGCCATTGTCAAATGTTTTCGCATTCCACTGTGCTAATTATCCATTGTTTTTCTATGTAAACATGCATTAGACAGATGTCTTACACCTGTGTGCCTGAGTCTCAAGCCTTTTGTAGAATCTTGTGCGTGACATGGCGCTCAAGCTGTTAACCCTTGTGCTGTGCTGAAAATCCATTAATTAATGTGGTGTTCCCAGTCAAAAAAGGCCAGCCTTTTTAAATTTTGGATTCAGTCTGTTTGAAAACTTGTTGTCTTTCTGTTTGGTCGTAGGCCTCATTGATCTGAGCTTATATGAGGCCTATGAATAATCAGTTCCAAAAAGAAATACAAAACCTGCACTAATTGAAAGAAAACCAATTGATAAAAAGATTGAATCCAGTATTTGGTAATAATACAGCACAATGAGAGATATACAAGCAATTTTTATGAGCCAGTAATGTTTGACTGGGAACACAAAAGTGTAACAAGGTGGGTAGGGCTGGGCGATATGTCCAAAAAATTATAATGATAAAATTTTTCTTATCAGTTGATATAAATTTCTAATTTTTATTTCTTTCAAGTGAAATTTGTAGAAACCAGACCATTTATTGTTTTAAATTACTCTTTATGGTCATAACATGACAAACACTTCACGTTTTTGAATTATTTACAGTTTTCCAGTCATTTTTATTTAACAAAATAAATAAAAGAAAAAATAATTTCTTAGTTCCTGCATGTACTAATGTGTGATATTGTTTCAAATGAAACAGGTTTGTATTGCCTGACTTTGACGCGTATCTTCAGCACAGTTTGCAGTGCAACCTGCAATTTTAATATTGCATTTTTTGTCTCTTAGTAATGCACATTTGACAGTAGCTTGAGTTGACAGTAGTTGTAGCTTAAGTTAGGATGCAGATGTAAATTTATGTTCATTATCAAAAACAGTAACATATTTAAAAATTGTAACAAACAAATTTTCATATGGTGAAATTTAATTGTTTTGGCTGTTTGAGTTTTATTTTACTATCAATTGGTCTTCCACAGTAGCATACATTTAGATCATGATAATCATATTTAAATTCACAAAGCTATAGCTTAATCACAAAAAAATACTGTAATTATATTCCATTACTCCAATGCATGTCTACATTAATAATAGAATAAAATTCATGAATATCCCACATTTCTGCCACAATAACATGGTGCAGTTAGTAGGGCTGCTCAATTATGACAAAAATCATAATCACGATTATTTGTCAATATTATAATCACGATTATTTAAAGCGATTATTAGTGGGACATATGACCAAAACTTCATATGAAAGATTTATTTAAAGATAGTGATATATATCAAATATATATTTTCTATAAATAAGGTTGCTATGACATCTACATTTTAGAGACCAGCAAAATGTCACAATTCTCAATACCACAGCAGAATACTAGGGTACTATACTAGTTCAAAATTTAAAAAAAAAAAAAAAAATTAAACTGCCAGTAATAAAAAAAGCAAAGGAATACAATAGAATAAAAAAAAGATACAAAAGAAATAAGCTGTGCTTTAAGTTTTTTAATGCAAGTCTAAAGTATTCAGTTAAAAGCCTACTAGAGAAGTTGAATAACCTATTGTAAAATAAAACAGCATAGTCTTCACTGTAAGAATTAAACTTCCTTTGTTTCTTATTAAAACTACAAATGTCCTTCAGTAAAGAGCATTGAGTGATTTTGTCTTTGTCTTTTGTTGTTTGATTAATATTAAGCACAGAGTCGGCAGCAGGAATATAGCCCGCTGTCACTTTAAGAGCCGCACAGATCCAATTTACTGTTATACAAGCATTTTCATTCTCAACTCTTTACGTTCATTTATTACATATCCGATGAGGTTTTACTTGAATAATCACTAAGCGCCGAATTTTGACACATTTTTGCGTGTATTTGACTGTTTAGGTGTTAAAAGATGACTTTACAGTCTGTGTTCTGTTCCGATTCTGAGCACATACATAGTAATCCTCCCGAGGAACAGCGCAAGTTCTCTTTAATAAATCAAGCAAGTCCCATTTTGCAAAATTCTCGTAACATGATTTTACTGATTTACACGTGAAAGTGGGCTTTTATGGAAGAACAAAAGAGCACCGCTGGAAAGGGGGTGGAATGGGGTGCAATAATCGGTTTATAACTATTACTGTATTTTCATAGTCGTTGGAGGCCGAAATCAAAATTGAACTGAATTTCGATTAATTGCACAGCCCTAGCAGTTAGTGTTACTATAGGAAATGCATGGTAAAGGATGGCGATTTGTAGACTGAAAAGCCTTCTGACTGTTTAGTTGCACACAGTGTTTCACCTGTTTGTCAGCGCTGTTTCATCCGGCTTTAAACTAGTTTAAATCATGTCAAAGTCATTTGTGTTCTTTGCTGAGTTCAAGCGCTTCACACTGGATCGCACAGCACTGTTTAGTGCTTTCGTGACTGAGACTTTCAGCGTGTAAATGCATTTGCTCTAGTGAGCTTGCATTGCTCTGCCGTTTGAACCGAGCGGATAAATGGTCCGTGTGGCACTGTTAATGTTGTTGCGTTCCGCTTTTGGTGCATAAACATTATATCGAACATTTAGAGCCTATTTACACCTGGTCACTTCATGCGTTTTCTCTGATCGGATACCTAGCTGATTTGTTAAAACGTTTCCATTTACACTTGGCCACATAAATGTGTCTTCACAAAACGGATATAAATCCGTTCTCCAATTCCTGCGCTATATGCAAATTTAATCAACGAAAGTAACAGATAAGCACTGCATTTTTTTTTATTATCAGCTAATTTCAAGATCAAAGACCGCAATAGGAGAGAGCGCGGCATCATATATGGTTTCAACAACCGGATCCATTTACACTTGTCCAGTTTCGTCTGGAATGCGGCCCAGACCACCTCCTGAAGTGGTTTGAGCGATCGGATTTAAATGTGCCTCGAAAGCATTTCGGAGGGCATTTACACCTGGTCTTTTCATGCATCAAAAACGCATGAAGTAAACAGGCCCTTATTGAACTCTTGTTACCGGTTTATCGAGGAAAAGTATATCGCGATAATTACCGTTATCATTTTATCACCAGCCCAAAAAGTGGGAGTTGCAAAGTCAGTAAGTTTTAGTTCACTGCAATAAGATTTAACTAACATTTTAGGAAAATGAAAATCATCTCTGGGTCAAAATGACCAGAACACAGCATGAAGGTTAAAGAATGCATTTCAAGCCCTTGCATTTTTTCCCCCTTTCCTCTGCCCTCTATCTCTGTGTGAACCACCCTTTTGGACTGCTACTCCCATTCTTGTGGTTTCACACTCTTTTGGGTTCTTTTCTCGTTTCAGCCTGAGGAGCTGAGAGACATCATCGAGAAGGCCCGTGAGATGGAACAGAACTACGGCCACCTGTTTGACGCCGCCATCGTGAACACCGACCTGGACAAGGCCTACCAGGAGCTGCTGCGTCTCATCAATAAACTAGACACTGAACCTCAGTGGGTCCCCTCATCTTGGCTGCGCTGAGATGGTCTACTCACAGCGACCCCTCCACAGACGGGTGTAAATGAAGAGCAGACTGTTTGTGAATCGCACACTCTCGGGTTCCATAGAGTTGACTGAATGCAGCCGTTTTTACACTACAGGGTTCAACACTAGATAAGGACACTACGCCCCCTCAGACCTCGCCAGAAGTGTCTGTCTGCACTGCGCTGTCAGCAGGCTGAGGGAATGAGAATTTTTATGTCAGAATTTGTTTGATCATGGTGTGTTTTCGAGTCCGGTTACCCACATTCCAGTGAGAGAGTTACCAGCACTTGGTGCAGCAGTAGAATTAGGGCTTCTATACTGCTTTTGATAACTATTTATGACTGTAAATATTCTATATGTATTTTTAAAGAAGTTTTTGGACAAATGTGGAGGGTTTACGTTGTGGGAAAGCAACTGTACTAAAAGTCACCGTTTTAAAAGTCCAATGAGATATTCAGACTCCCTGACATTTATTAGTGGACAAAGACGTTCGTACACTCTGTTCTCTCCTCTTTCACCCTGAAACTCTGATGTACAATGTTACAAGAACATCCAGAAGTGAGTTCAGTGCCCATCTGAACAACTCTTTCAAGCTTACAAGACACTAAAAGGGATAAATGTCAAAGCGACTGATGCCTTCTATCCCCGTGGCGCTGCCTCAGTGTTCCTATGGCAAGCAACACTGTGATTATGACAGAGGTTAATAGTACACTTCAGGTTTTTTGAGAGTTTGCAAGGCCACATCTGAACGCAGCTGCAAGATGCAAGTGGCTAAATGTAAGTCTATGCTCTCTGTCTCAGTATTCACATGCACTTCCAGCACTCAGAAGTGTAACCAGTATTGTAAACAGTATTTGACAGCAATACAGTGAGGTTCACCATCTGAGCGTCGGCATGGCCTAGTCTTAGTCAATGCTTCTGCACAATTCAAAATGTGTAATTTGTGATTCATTTTTGATTGGATTTGAAGGTTCGGTGTTGTTTTTACCCATTTCAACATGAGGAAAGGGCTTGTGTTTTAACTTGTGGTAATGCTCTACATTATTAGGATCTCATGAAACCTGCCAAGAACATGTCCTGGTCTTATTTCACCGTAAATCAGAAAAATGAAAGTATGCAAAAACATCTTTAATATGAAAAAGATTTTTAATTTGTGCTTATAAAATCATAAAACATATAGGTTGTATTATTGTAATAAAGTCAAAATGCTGTTCAGTCATTAGAATCTAATCTGAATCACTTTTTAGAATAAAAACAAAAGTACAATAAAAAAGATAAGATGAAATGCTTAATTTTGGTGAAAAAAATGTGGTCTAAACACAGGCTTCATTTTCTTTGTACAAAATATAAATATGTTTTTCTGTTTGGTTTTGGGGTGTAATCTTACCTGGACATGTTTCATGAGATTTTCCCATTGGTTTGAAACATCAGCTCCATGTTGAGGTGAGATGTGTGTGCTGAGCGTATGCTTATGAATGCATGATTTTGGGGTATGTTTGGCCCATGAGTGCAGATGCTGGAAGTGAGGAACACTTGATCTTGATTCACAGAAAGCGCTGTGTGTGTGTGTGTGTGTGTGTGTGTGTGTACATGATTGATAACAACTCTTTTAAAAGAAGGACTGTCAGTTATTGCAGACAAGTATTATCTCCATAGCTGATTCAAGCGCACACTGGAAACAGCTTTACTGAGATTTGTTCCGCAGAACTGTTTTACTGTTGGGTTTTTTTCTTAAGATAATCCATGTGTATTTAGAAACCAACCTAAAAAAAATTTTAATGTACAGAATAGCTCAGCCACTAGGAAACACACCGTTGAGGTTTTTACTCTTGTGCACTACACTTTGGTTTGTGTTGTGAGTGTGGACGGAGCCAGTAACCCGCTGTGCAACACCTCAGTCTCATGTGGTCTAGTTACATGCCAGTCAACTGGAAGTAGAATTAATGAATGTAAAAGAAGAATCACCTTTCCTTCTCAACTGTTTTTGTATGAATTATACAAGTGAATTAAAGCCCAGATTAATAGTGTTTGTCTCTTTTTCTTTATAGATGGTAATTTTATTAGTTGATTAACAGTCTGTGCTGCTTCATATTTTTTGTAGTCTGTGGTACTTTTTTCAAGACTTTTTTGATAAAAGTTAAAAAGAACAGCATTTATTCAAAATAGAATTTTTTTCTAACAATGTAAGTCTTTACTATCACTTTGTGTCAATTTAACACATCCTTGCTGAATAAAAGTATTAATTTATTTTAAATAAAGAAAGAAAATAAATTTACTGACCCCAAACTTTTGAAGAGTAGTGTATATTGTAACAAATGATTTCTGTTTTAAATAAATGCTGTTCTCTTTAACTTTTTATTTAGCAAAGAATCCTGGAAAAAGTATCACAGGTTCCAAAAAATAAGCAGCACAACTGTTTCCAACATTAAAATTCAATCGGCATATTAGAATGATTTCTGAAGGATCATGTGACACTGAAGACAGGAGTAATGATTCTGAAAATTCAGCTTTGCATTACAGAAATAAATTCTATTTTAAAGTATATTAAAATAGAAACCCATTATTTTAAATTCCAATAATAATTCACAATATTACTTTTTTTCTGTATTTTGGATTAAATAAATGCAGCCTTGATGAGTAGAAGAGACTTTTTAAAAAACATTACAAATCTTACTGATGCCAAACTTGAATGGCTTTTTTAATTTAAATTAATGAACTTTTTCAATCTGAATTAATTCATTTATTCAGCAAGGATGCATAAAATTTTTCAAAAGTGCAATAAAGACTTTGACACTGTTCCAAAAAAAAAAAAATCATACAAATGTGGTTCTTTTCAACTTTATATTCCGCAAAAGGCTGTTACAAATCAATTAAGTAGCACAACTGTTTCCAACATTTATATTAAATCAGCATATTAGAATGATTTCTGAAGGATCATGTGACACTGAAGACTGGAGTAATGACTCTGAAAATGCAGCTTTGCATCACAGAAATAAATTATATTTTAAAGTATATTAAAATAGAAACCAATTATTTTAAATTCTAATAATAATAATTCACAATATTACAGTTTTTTCTGTATTTTGGATCAAATAAATGCCTTGATTAGCAGAAGAGACTTCTTTAAAAAAAAAAAAAAATAGGCTGCTGAAAATTCAACTTTGCATCAGAGGAATAAATTACATATTAAAAATAGACATATTTTACATTTCAATTGGCTAATTTTTCGCAATGTGTGTGTGTGTGTGTTTTTTTTTTTCTTCAAATACAGCCTTGGTGTTCTCGTAAAGTAAATATTTTTGTGATAATTTTAAAGAAAAAAAGATGCACAAACTATTTTGTGACTCGTTGACATTTTAACAGAATCTGCCATTGTGCCGCTTTTATTCGCAAGTGCGTCTCCGAATCACTAGATGACGGTACAGATCATGTTAACACACCACGAACAACAGAATGACTTCCTCTTCCGCCTGATTTTCAACATGCTGATGAAATAGACAGGGAAGAAACCGCTGTTCAGTTTTCCTTACTTCTTGTTTTGTATATATGCGCTCGGATTCTCATCATCAAATAAAAGACATTAAGTAAACGCCAGTACACATTTCTCCTATATATCAGTAAGTGAGAGAAAGTATAATTGTAGTGGCAGAAAGTGGTGTTGTTCGTGTTTAATTG
The DNA here is from genome assembly GCA_021397915.2 of Tor tambroides. NCBI lineage: Eukaryota > Metazoa > Chordata > Actinopteri > Cypriniformes > Cyprinidae > Tor > Tor tambroides. The sequence continues at coordinate 11,484 of JAFVLL020014605.1, read as the reverse complement.
TTGAACTGTATCCTTTACTGTATTTGTTTATCAATTATAATTTATAGTTTACCGTATGTTTGATGGACAGTTTTTGTGTCTCCATTCTTAACACTTTCCAGAAGTTTTCTATAAAAATAACTGTTTACATGAGAAGTTTTTCTCATTCTACATCCTTTGGCTGTGTCTCACCTAACTTAGGACTGTTTCCCTCTGCCAGAATCAAGATGCGGGGACTCCACCACTCAAGATGTGGTGATGGTCAATGTCAGGTCGATAGCAGAGATGGGCGCCTATGTGAGTCTGCTGGAGTACAACAACATCGAGGGGATGATCCTGCTCAGCGAGCTCTCCAGACGACGAATCCGATCCATCAACAAACTCATTCGGATCGGACGCAACGAATGTGTGGTGGTCATTCGTGTGGATAAAGAGAAGGGTAGGGCTGTGTTTGAAACCTATGTTTCTTGCTGCTGCTTCTTTTTTTTTCTTTTTTTTTTTGATCCGTTCCTCATTTTAACCTGTGATATCCATATTTCCACAGGCTACACTGATTTATCCAAAAGAAGAGTGTCACCTGAAGAGGCTGTTAAATGCGAAGACAAGTTCACAAAATCGAAAACAGTGAGTATGCCTTGTCTGTTTAATGGTGAATACACTTTGACCAGCTGATTACATATCAAAATCCGTAAATTTCAACTTGATGCTTCAGGTGTCAAAAATCGAGTTTTAAAAGTAGCCAAACAGTTAATAGCTGTGTTACGACAGAAATGTTAATTTTCAGCATATTAGGCATAAGTTTAAGAATGAATGTGTGAATGAATTTAATGAACTTGGTTACTCCTTCCTAAATTATCATCAGATCTACACTAGAACATGTTAAACATGTCTATTAATATTGTTTAATGGATCTGAGCTTATAGGAACTAACAATGAACGGTAGTATTTTTATTAACTAATGTTAAAAACGATTAATACATACTGTAACAGATGTATTGCTCATTGTTAGTTTATGCATTTGCTATTGTTAATTAATGGGATTTTATTGAAAGGCGTTACTAAATTGTCATTCTAAACCCAAATGCCATTTATCGTGAGATTTTTTTTCATGACCATGTTTTTGCCTTTTTTCACTGACAGAGATGAAAATGAAGTCTGACAGTGTTTTAAAGCTATTGTTATCCTATCTTTGCCTTCTAAAACCCTGTATGTGGCCATGTTGTGTATATATGTATATTGTTATAGGTTTACAGCATTTTGAGGCATGTCGCTGAAGTCCTAGAGTACACCAAAGATGAGCAGCTAGAGAGTCTGTACCAGCGAACCGCCTGGGTGTTTGATGAGAAGTACAAGCGGCCTGGATACGGCGCCTATGATGTCTTTAAGCAGGCTGTGTCGTAAGTATGCATTCATCAATCAAGTATTGACTATGAAATGACTTGACTAAAAATGACTAAAAAAAAAGTTTTTATATCACAAATTCTGTGCAGAGACCCGTCCATTTTAGATGGTCTGGATTTGACAGAGGAGGAAAGGACTGTTCTGATTGATAACATCAACAGACGACTCACTCCACAGGCTGTTAAAATAAGAGTGGACATTGAGGTGGCCTGCTATGGCTATGAGGGCATTGATGCAGTGAAAGAAGCAAGGTAAGAACTGTTGGTCACACTTTATTTTAAGGTCCAATTCTTGCTGTTAACAAACCATTAACTATGACATTTGCCTCAGTGTACTCCTAATTTGCTGCTTATTAATAGTTAGTAAGGTAGTTGTTAAGTTCAGGTATTGGGTAGGATTAGAGATGTAGAATATGCTCATGCAGAATATGTGCTTTATAAGCACTAATAAACAGCCAATATGTTAATAACAGGCATGCTAATGAGCAGTTCGTTAATAGTGAGAATTGGTCCCTATATTGAAGTGTTACCGAGCTCCGGTTATATACATTTACTCAAAAATGCATTAAAAATGCAATTCATGCACACAGTAACTTGAATATACCTTGTTTATAATGAACATGTTTTTAATTTCTGAATTAAAAAGAATGACTAATGACTCATTTAAAAGAATTAAATTCTTGAAAAGGAAACCTTAAGTGGTTTGGCATAATATGTGTAAAAATGTATTAAATAATATTCAATAATGAAAATATTTTTTGAAAAAAGTCAGGCAGGTTTTTATAAATATTAATATACTAATTGAAAATGTTTGTCAGTCATGTGGTCATGGTTAATAAGGCTCTTAAAAAATCTAATAATTTGACAAATTTTTTGAAGTGCAAGGTTAGTTCAAGTTGTAAAATGTTATGTGGTGCAACTCCCCAAAAATGTAATGATATATTTATAAATTAATTGTACAATTTTTAAAAATGTAAAAATATAAAATAATTACAAGTAATTGAAATAATTGAAATTTAATTAAACTTTCAAAATAATTTAGATTCATATAAAAAAAGGGAATCTTTAGGTGTAAATAAACAAGTTTTTAAATATACTTTCAAGGTTGTGTGTGTGTGTGTGTGTATATATATATATATATATATATATATATATATATAGTGTGTATAAATCAGCATATTAGAATGATTTCTGAAGGATCATGTGACACTTTAGAATGGAGTAATGGCTGATGGAAATTCAGCATTGCATCACAGAAATAAATTATACTTTAAAGTATATTAATATAGAAACCATTAATCTATATTGTAACATTTTGCAAGATTACTGTTTTTTTTCCTGTATTTTTGATCAAATAAATGCAGCCTTGATGAGCATAAGAGACTTCTTTAAAAAACATTACAAGTCTTACTGATCTAAAACTTTTGATATATTTTTTAATGTGTGTGTGTATATATATATATATATATATATATATATATATATATATATATATATATATATATATTACATTAAGATGTGTATGCTTGCATGTCTTTAAGATGTGAGGAAGTATGTACTTTTTACTTGTTACACCGCATGACATTTTTAGAATTATTAAATATAAACTTTTTGTTGTTTTTGGTGCTTAAAACTGATGCAGCCATCTAGTAGATGCTCCTAGTGATCCAGGTTTGCTCACTATTTCAATGCAGATCAATTTGATTGCCCCTCCGCGCTATGTTATGACCACAACCACGCTAGAGCACACAGAGGGCCTTTCTGTGCTCAATCAGGCCATGGCTGTCATTAAAGAAAAGATCGAAGAGAAGAGAGGTGTCTTCAACATTCAGATGGAGGTGAGAAATGATCATTTCCCATTTTTGTGACATGGAGACATTGCTAACTGAAATTTTAGTTCAATATGCTGCTTTAAAACTTGAATTGAATAGCATTTGACCTTGTTTCAATATCCCTGCAGCCAAAAGTGGTAACGGACACAGATGAGACAGAACTGGCTCGGCAGGTAGAGCGGCTGGAGAGAGAGAATGCAGAGGTGGATGGAGATGATGATGCAGAGGAGATGGAGGCCAAGACTGATGACTAGCTTGAAGAAACACAATAAACCAGCATTGCCAGGAGACTTGAGAGTTACAGTGAATTGTCGATCATACCACACGGACTAAAAAGCCACTGATGCAAAGCACTGCTTCCATAATACCAAGCAGATTATGGGTGAATTGTGGCAGGCAGTGAAAGTGGAACGTACATTCGTGGCCGTTTGCTCATCAGATGAGTTGTGGGAGGAATGCCTTTCATGAACACTAGAGTTTGGCTTGGGGAGTATTAATAATACAGATAGCATTTCAACAATGGTTGTTTTAAGTGACCTTCTGTCTCCAGCCTCATATAAGAAAGATGCAGTTTTGCGGTGAAAAGACTTTTCTTTATCAGAGTTTACTTTATCAAAAGTATACTTTACAAAAGTATACTTTATCAGAGTATACTTTATCAAAGCCCTCTGTTGTGGATGCAGAACTAATAAAAACAAGCATTTTTTTCCAAAGCATTTGTAATGTATATTTGTATTTATTTATTTATTTTTTTGGTTACCTGTTTTGATATATTATGGAAGCTTCACTAAATGAATAGTATTTTAGCAGATACACTACCGTTCAAAATATTGGGGTCAGTGATGTATGAAATTTATCAGGTGTCAGCAATGACATTTATAACATTACAGAAGGTTTCTGTTTTAAATAAATGCTGAATTGTATATTCTTCTAAGAGTCTAAGATATATGAAAATACAAAACAGTTTTTTAAAAAATATAATACTTCCCAGTATTGGTATTTTTTGTGTATGTTTGATCTAATAAATGCAGCCTAGCATAAGAGACTGATTCCAAACTTCATATTTTATTGCAGTTATGCTAATTATAGCTTCTAATAGTTTATAAATATATACATGCTTTTACCCATGGTTACTATGACATTGCCACAACTAAAATAAAAGTTACTAATCGTAAAACAGTCTTTAAAAAAAAGTGCCGTTCGTGACTCAGTGTGTAATTCAGTCTCCCATCGAAAGATGGCGCTGTTGTATCACAGTTTGGCTTGTAGGCTCAAACTAAAACGCTCGTTTGTGTAGTTGCACACTCTTTTAAACCAGCATTTTGCTTGTGTTTTTTGAGAGAATGTTGTTAGACAGGGTACTACCATCAAGCAGCTGCACGAGTGGAAGATTCCACATGTATTTGATAAACTCAGGTCAGCCTGAATGTTTCAGTTATTTTTACAGAACACCCTCTGCGCATTGGAAGGGCATTAGGTTTATGGATACATACAGCTGGTTTAATGCATTTGTAATAATTTCCACTCAGAAATCCTAATGTCCCTGTCTCTGTACATTGTATTAGTGCAGGTGTGCACAGGTTTGTCTGGCTAAATGAGACACTGGACCCTGAGAGCAGCCTGTTTTGTGTTCACATGAGAATACTTATGGCAGGAAGCCTGGAACCTGCACATCCAATCACTCAGCTACTGTTGAGAGCGCTACGATAAAGACATTTTATGATTCTTTTAGTGTAGCCATTCATTCAGTGTACTTGTTTCCATACAGGTGCTTTATATGTGTGCTTAGTGTTTTTCTTTAAAGAACTTTTGAAAGCATCTTAATTCATAATTTTAATTCTTTTTAATTTTAATTATAAGAGGATCTAAAGGTTTAAAGATAATGAAAAAATTAAATTCAGCCAAATGTGTCCACACTTTGATTGGTACTGTATATTTTAATCAGTCTTTAGAGCTCATAGTACATTGGGAATCTGCAGTTGGACTGAAATGAGGAGGACTGCTAATTGATAAGTTGGGTTTTAGGTGTGAGTTCTCTCATAGTATTTCATCTTTTCATCTAGCCTAATGACTAAATTTACTATGTCATCACAGGACTCTGAACGCTCACATCTGCATTTCTGTCATCTGTAAAATGTATTGTTATAGGGCTGAAGAAGTTCAGGTAAGAAATCATCTGAGAACTTTGAGTTAAAAGTTATTATACGTAATAGCATTATTATATTAACTACACACCATGCAAAGTTTGGGGCAGTATTAAACAAACAATTAAATAAATAAAACTTTTATTCAGCAAGGACCCCTTATGTTGCTCAAAAGTGACAGTAAAGACATTTATAATGTTACAAAAGATTTCTGTTTTAAATAAATGCAGTTCTTTTGAACTTTCTGTTTATCAAAAAATCCTGAACAATTACATTGGTTTTCACAAAAATATTAAGCTGTTTACAGCATTGATAATAAGAAATGTCCAGCAAATTAAATAAATATCAGCATATTAAAATGATTTCTGAAGGATCATGTGACACTAAAGACTGGGGTAATGATGCTGAAAATGCAGCTTTTTATCACAGAAATAAATTACATCCTAAAATATTTTAAATAGCAAAGAGTTATTTTAAATTGTAATAATATTTCACAATATTAGTTTTGCTGAATTTTTTTTTTTTTTTTATCAAATAAATGCAATATTGGTGAGATACTTTTTTTTTGTCAAAATCTTGAAATAAACCCCAAACTTTGAATGGTGGTGTATATTTATGAGTTTTATGAGAACCTTTCACCTTTTATGATCTCATATTTTGTGTACCTGCTTAACCTGTAACCTAAGTGAAACTTTTCTTCAAACTTTCTACTTTAATTTCTCATGTACTTTAATTAGTCAAACAGTCACCGAAATGTTCACATCTTTCTTGTTCACATTTTCATTTTTAGAAAATGTGAAAAGAATGAAAATGTGGCTATTAGTGAAGTCTGTTTGAAATAAACTTGAGAGATTGTTCCGAACTCCTAATTTTGAAACTCTACATGCGTCGCACCTGTTCATTTAATTGTAAGAAATCAATCTCTTGTTGCAAAATCGAGTTCGCTCCCCATCACTGCACACAGTCAGGTTAACATGATTAACTGCTAATGAGGGGTTATTTCTGTCACTGCTGCGTCAAAGGCTGCGTAAAGTGAGGGAGAGAGAGCACCTGTAATTAAGAGCCATTTGCTTATTGTCTTGGAAAAATAATCCCTTCATTATCACCTTTAATATTAATTAGACATCAGTTTTCCTCCAGTCTATAAGATTATACACTTCTCAGGATAAAACATTATTTTATGTAATCTCGCATTTTTAATGTGGATTCTGCCTCATGTTTCTACGTTTCAGGGTTCATATTGATTTTACTAATCTTTTAAGGAATTATCTTCTTTTGAGATGGCTTAGGAAAACATAAAGCATAAATATGACACAAAGTAATGTTCCCTGTTCATGGGATGTTTGCGTTTCACAAGTCTACCAAGTGAGGGAACCAAAGTATCAGTAATTGTATTGTTAGAACCTCTTAAAACAATCACAATATACACATGTAACTTTTAAGCAAATAAATAATACAAAATCATCCAGATCTACACTGTACAAATACACTTGCTGAAAACATAGATGTTCTTGACATGTCAGAAAGCTTCAAGCAGTTTCAGAAGGGTTTTGGCTACAAAATGATGACCTAAGCTCTTGATATGAAACAACTTTGCCATCCTTGTGTTTGACTATGATACTGTCAAAAAACATAAGCAAAAAAAGTTTTTGTTCTTCCCTGTCAGATGATTTCTAAGAAAAAGACTAAGTTCTTTTAAGAGTAATATTTTTATAGTAGTAATTTCATACTTTATATCTTAATATTTGACATTGTAAATAAAAAACAAAATTACATTTTAATGCATAATAAAGCCATAAAAGTAAAGTTGTATTCCAAATTTGATGTTGATATCTCAAAAAGTGAGATACTAAACATTTCCACTTGATGAAATTCATTTTCCATTTGTTTCCAATGTGGTCTTTTTTCTTTCTTTTTCCTTTTTGGTTATTCTGTGTTTGTGTTTTTTTGTGTGTGTGCGTGCGTGCGTGTGTGTGTGCGCGCGCGTGTTCACATGGCAAGTGCCAAAACCTTTACCACGTTTCATACCTTTCCAATGAAGTAAAAAAAATTCTAAAAAAACAAAATGTAAAGTTATCAAAAAGAGGGTAACAAGAACCCTTGTAGATTCACATTCCCCTGTAGTACAAACAAAACCTTTGGCTGCTTCACAGAACCACTTTTATGAATGCACTGAACACAACCAATAAGTCCAATAAGGCATCAACAGAGTCTTTGACACCTTCATTCATACCTGTGTGAAGCATAGATCGCCGTGGGTTTGTCTGTGATTGGATTGATTGGATAAGGGCATGTTGCAGCTGGGTTGTCTCCACAGGGTATTAAGGTTAATTAGGAGAAGATGATGAGGTTGATGATGGATTGAGGTCTATAGTGCAATGTAGACGCATTCAGGCCTACAGATGACACAACACATTCCCCTGACCTGCCCCGTCAGCCTTCAGCTTACGCAAGCAAACGTGCTGCCGGCGCTAATGCTGTTGGCCCGATTCAGCGGCACTAAACCACAATCCAGGTTTGAGTCGTTGTGCTCATGTTGTTTATAGTCGAGCATTCCAAATGTAGCTTTCCCTCACTTGTTTGTACAAAGCTGCCAACACATCAAGCCCTCTTGTATGTTATCTACAACAGCTGCAGCTAGGTAATATTCATTATGAAGAGGAACTGTCACATCCGTCAATAGTAAAGGTCTGCTTCCAGGACCCGGGCGCTCATGTGCTGCTGATGCCTGGAGTGATTCACCTGAGTTTATGAGCTTTCTCAGCTGCACTCATGACATTTCTATTGGACTCTTAGGTGTTTTGGGTTAGAAATGTTTCAGGCGTATCCATATAAATCAATGGACACACCATGGGACTGAAGAGTAGGTGAGGAATTTTTTGCACATGCTAGTGCTGGATCTTTTCAGTGGAGAAAAATAATCAGTGTGAGCTCATCTTTATCTTTGAGCCTTCACACTTGTGAACTGAGCCTCCGCTAAGCCCCGCCTTCATATCAAACTGACCAATCCAAGGGCTATTGCTGTTCTGCCATTTTCAAGCTTTCCCCCCAAAATCTAAACTAGGACTGGGTAAAAAAAAAAAAAAAAAATCGATTTTAATCGATTTTCATTTTTATGAAACGATATCGATTCTTAAATCCCAGGAATTGATTAGTCTGGCCTGTTTTCAGTTAACAAACATTGTAGCGCACCTCCCATCAAATAAATGGCAGTAAGCTTTGTACTTTGTTACTTTTGGTATGAAAAAAGTATCAGATTTCAAATTCTGTCCATTGTATTAAATTATTTAAACAATAATTGCCGTTTTGGCGCTGTTTACTGTGAGTGACAGGCTGTAGCGCGTCAGCTCATGTGAAGTGGCAGCGAAAAGTGCATGTGAACTGATCATCGCTTCCGCTTTAATAGCTACTTGTTTCAGCGTGAAGTAATCATAAATAAATATCCGAAGGTAAGTTAAAGAAAGAGTATAACTCACCGAAATCCGTATGCCGTGTCATGTAATCACTCTATCAGCGTTTCAACCACGCAAAGTCGTCATAACAGCTTGTAAACAAGTCACGTAACGTCACATTTACCTCAGATATATGTGACCCTGGACCACAAAACCAGTAATAAGGGTCGATTTTTTGAAATTGAGATTTATACATCATCTGAAAGCTGAATAAATAATCGTTCCATTGATGTATGGTTTGTTAGGATAGGACAATATTCGGCCGAGATACAACTATTTGAAAATCTGGAATCTGAGGGTGCAAAAAAATCAAGATACTGAGAAAATTGCCTTTAAAGTTGTCCAAATGAAGTTCTTAGCAATGCATATTACTAATCAAAAATTAAGTTTAATATATTTACGGTTGGAAATTTACTAAATATCTTCATGGAACATGATCTTTACTTAATAACCTAATGATTTTTTTGGCATAAAAGAAAAATTGATAATTTTGACCCATACAATATATTTTTTGCTATTGCTACAAACATAGCCTACCCCAGTGACTTAAGACTGGTTTTGTGGTCCGGGGTCACATATTATATTCTGTGACCATAAACTCGTTAGTCAGCTAGTAATGAACTCTAGAAAGGGGCATTCTGCTAAATATGCGCCATATAACATATTCATTATAATTTTTACTGTTCTTCAATGTTTAATTTATGTTTGAATAAATCTTCAGTTCACAGTCACCATTTAAATGTTTATATATAAAAAACGAATTGGAGTATAAGTATTATTATGTAATTGTAACTTTATAATTATAAAAACTTAATTGAGTGTAATTTAAGTGGTTGTATACAAATCGGCTAATTTTAAGCTTCAATATTATATTAATGTAGTAGGCTACAAACTCACTCTCCAGCTAATACCAGTTCAAGCTAGTTTAAGCAGGTTCTTTTAATAGGATTTGAATTATCCCAAAATATGTCATCATGTTGGCGAGACATTTAGAAAAGGTACCTAGAGAAAATTTATTTTCCTTTTCTCTTAAAACAATTCTTGAGAAGTTCATGTTGTAAACTACATTGTGTTGCCTTTCATTCCTAAATGAACATGCAGAACATTAGTTCTTAGTTCTGTAGAACTCTTAGAACTCAAACATTTGCTCAAAAGTCAATTAATGTTATTTATTTAAAACAACAGATAGGCCTAGAACCAAGTCCTGTCATACGTTTTTTTTTCTTCGAAATTCATTTCATTTGAATGTACATCACAATACAGAAAATAACATCTGTTGATACTTCCGTTTCATTGCAACTTCAACAATTTCTTTAAAGAAAAGCAGCAGATAAAAATGCTTTGCAAAACCACAAATCACTCAAGCCAGTGTTGCCAAGTCTGTGGTTTTACCACGGAATTGGGCTTCTCTTACACTGTTGCCGCAGCTTGTTTTTAAGTCCGCGGGTTAACACCATTTCCCCGGAACGTGATTTTGATGGGGACCCCTGTCAGCGGAAAAAACAGGACTGGGCTAGTTTTGATTAGCAATTGAGCTGGTTTTGTTTTGCATACCTGGCAACCCTGACTCCAGCCCACGTAAGAATAATATTCAATTAATTTTAATCACTTTATGAGCATGTTTCATCACAGCTGTTAATGAAAATCTCCATATCCCATTCCTTTGGGATGTTCTGTAAAGCTAGCCTGCATTAACAACAGTAACCAGAGGTGGTGGAGCTTAGCGAAGGGTTAATTGTCACTGTTTGGCTTTATCAGCTACATCAACTAAAAGCGTCACTTGATCTAAATGGTTCCTTTGAAGCAGAAAGGCCGTTTCTCTTTAAAGCAATCAACATTTCTCTGGTGTAATATTTCCTTTTCGTATCATAGCTTTGATGAACTGCTTCATATCAAATAATGTACTGCTGCTGGATTTTTGCATTGCGCAGCGAGCATCCCGAGCAATAAAACAGCGCGAGCTTTTGCGAAACGTGTCAAACGGGCTCCCATAACCCTCAGCCGCACACCTGTGTTGATGTTGCTTCATTTCTCTGATGATGTGTGGCAATAATCAGAGGAGATCCTGAACACAGATATGTTCTCTCTTGGCTATTGAGCCATCCACCGCTTCCAGCCATGCACCTGTACCCCTCCTCGCTCCTGCAGCAGCGTGCCGTGTTTTGCTTGGCATTTCTCATTAAAAACTTGCTCAGCTTGACACCGTGGTTTCCTAAGTGAGGCTTTCACAAAGAATCTGTCAGTACACACACCCGACAGCTTGTTAATAACAGATTTCCACCACAACAATACGCCGTTATTGTCGGCGCTCGGGTCAGACTCGATCTAAAAGACGGAGCAATAAAGTCACGACTCTCTCGGATATCAACATTTATTCCACACATTTGTGCCTAACTGGACATAAGGTGGATAAGGTCAGGCTGACTTTGGAAAGACAGCGCGTGCCAGTGCGATCTGGACCGGATCGCGCTAACATGACCTCGATGTTCAAAAACACATTGAATTTATTACGTTTTTGGGACTTGATTTTCTAACGGCCTATTTTGGGGCGGTGTGACATACTGCTCTGAGCCATAAGTAGAGTCTATCCTCTTTAGCATAGGATTTAATGATGCTTGAATGTGCACTCCCTTACATGTGTGGCCCCTGCCACCAGAAAAGTTTTTGAGGGGCAAGT
>JAFVLL020014602.1:0-36101 GCA_021397915.2 Tor tambroides | reverse complement strand
GAGGGCTATAATGAGTTAGTGGTTCAATATACGTTACATACTAACTGCAATTGCTCAACATTTGGACAGTCTAATGTGGGTTTTTAAGTCTGATGCATGTTCACTCCTGACACTGACATGGTCACTGGAGCCTCTAGCGTCAGCACTGATTCACCCTGCCTCAATTTGTGAGAAAGAGAAGAGACAGAATAGAAAAATGTCAGAATACAAACATAAAACACAGCACACACTCATTCGTATGATGTTTCTAGGCATAACAAACAAAAAGAGGATGGTTTTATGATGGATCTCATTGCTCAGCACACTCTCAAATGCAGCTGAGACTGCTACTTTTGATTTAAAAACAAAACAAAACAATTCACAGGATATATTGTTTATTCTTTAAATGCTGGTAACATATTTATACTTTGACTTACAATAGCATTTTTATCTGACTTGACTAAACAACTTAAAGGGGCATAAGCGACTGGTTTTCCAATACAACCATTTTAAAATTGAGGGAAATAATAACATTATTGTTAAGTGATGAACTGTAACATCTTTTAAACTGAACATCAACACACCATTTAATAACTACGATGACAGGCTTTAGAAAGACAATTTGTATTCAGGCACTGATTTGAAAGTTTGCAGTTCACAAATGTTTTAAGAAGTCTTTTATTTTAAGAATCATTGTACACAAATTTTACCTTCACAAATGAAAAAGTCACAAAATGACGCTTTTTTTTTTGTCTTATATCTTGAAAGATGTTGACATGCCTAGACCTGTACTGCTTAGGTTTAAAATCCATTTATTTTCTGTTTAGCATCTATAAGGCTTTGAGAGTTGGATAGAGGCACTGACTACCAAAAGTCTAGTGGAAGACCACCATCCTCCGCTCTTGCTATTCTACAAAAGGATCAGGTAAAAGAATGTAAACATGGTTGTCATTCAGAACCATCCTTGAAGTGGCAACCTCACTGAATTGTAGGGAAAAATCCAAATATAAAACCCCTGACTTACTTCAAGATCCTCTGAACTCTTTGAGTTCATTAGTATTAGCAAAGACATCCCATGTATCATCTTGTAGTCTAGCTGTCAATCATACCCTCTGTAATTTTCTTCCTTTCCTCAGAGAAATGTTGCTACTGAATCGAAGAGCAAAAGGAGAAATAACTCTTCAGCTTCTATGAGTGGTAGATCAGACATAATAACTAGACTTTGCTTCATCTTCTTAAAGCCCCAAGTGATCTCTGCTTGATTTTTATCTTTCTCCCTCATTCACTTAATGATTTGGTCCATTGATTGTTTTATTTAGTTCATTTTTTCTGTCTATCAAGTCTGAGCCATTTATTTTGGTTTTGGGTTTTCTCAGTCTCATGATTTTCCTCAGAAGCTAAAACTTTTTTACTCAACTCAATAATTAAACTTCCGTCGTCCCCAATAATTTCAAAGAAGTTCTTAGCTTAATGTATAAAATTAGTATGGATGCACTGATACCGAAATTCTGATAAAGATAACCCAATGATTATTTTTATATTATATAGCTAAAAACTGATAAATGGCAGATGATAGAAAAAAAAAAAAAAAATATATATATATATATATATATATCTTAAATAAAAAAAATCCATTTATTTTAAAACAATAAAAAGATAATATTAAATAAAACTTTAAAATGTATATTTGAAATGAATACTTTTAGCTTTAAATGCAGAACACAAAGTCAACTACAGCACTGAATACATAACAATGAATTCTTTAGAGATTCGCCACAAGTCTCAAAAAAACTTTCTTAAGAATAGAGGGCGGCAAAACAGATTGACTTAGAGTAACTCTTTTTGACAGCTTTTATAGGAGCAACAAAGATCAACCCTGCTCTGCATACGGGACGCAACTCAACATTTGACCAGACAAACTGAGTGGAATTTCAACAAGACATTGATAGCTCTACCCTTTACTGTGAGACACAGACTTTTGTCTTTCTCTCTGCTTATTAACTTCAATGGCTCATTTCGTGTGTCACAAATGATTAACATGATCTGTCTTGACTAGCTGAACCTGCTTGATTTGCTTCACGACTTCTAATGCCAAATGGAGATGTTCAAACTTTTCCCTGCAGAGCACACACAGGCCTGAATACAGATATTTTAGACAAAGCATACAGAAGCATATGCATACAAAATCCTTCATAACAGCATACATAAATGAGAGCAAACCAGCACAACATTGAAAGCAAAAGTGGATGGCCATTATATTAGTTACAACTTGGCCCACTGGTACTGAAAGTTCAGTTTAGCCATATCTGGTTCATTTTGTTGATGTATGTTCAATTATACAACATAATAAACTAACTCTTTAATAATATAATACAAACACATATTTGGGAAACCACTGCCAAAAGCATATAAGAAATATTTACATACTGTTTTACTTGGTAAACTCATTAACAGGCAATGTAAGGTTACACTTTCATTAATAAGTCTTAACTGATCAGATGTTGATGTGCTTCCAAATAGGAATATACATATGAAAATATATGAATCAAAGTTTAATTACATTTGTAACTGTTTACATAGACATAAAATAGTGATCTGCACACCATTTCGTAATATAATAATGTCTGGTTATGGGGTCATATTTTCCTTGATCTAAAAACATTTGATGCAGAAAGTAACTATAGGCATAAACAATGAATGAAAAAAGGCATAAAACGTATGATAAAAGATGTGGGATGCCATCTGATACTCTTCATGGCCTTCTAAAGGAACTGAAGCTGTATTTTACCAAGGTCCCAATCATTTCAGCCTGACCTTACCTATAAGTGCGCAGATGTTGTTTTGTGAACATGTCACATTGTAATGCAGGCTTTGCAAAGAGAGTGTTACTGAAAGATGGAGCAGCGCCAACTCTATTAGACAGCAAATCCCCAACACACAAGTAAGCACTGGTACTCTTTTTTTTCCAAAAAAACAGGAAGCATACTTAGAAAACCTAAAGGTACAGCATCAAAATGGCTTGATAAATTCAGAATGTCGGAAAATGATCATAAAAACCAAATTACGACTATGCTTGATGCAAGAAACTAAAAAAACTGACATAAAAATGACTTTAAAATGATGTCATGACCCCTTTAATGTAACTGATGAAAGCATTGCCAAGAATTCTTGTGATCAGAGTCTTAAAGGACATTTCAAGTCAGTGAAACCAGCAGTCCAGGCCTCCTGTGCTGGATGGAAATCGAAGCGTGTCTTTCGTTCTGAATAACTGATGAACTATACCAGCTGGACTCATGTAGAGGTATGTTTAAACACGCACACATTCACTCACACTCACTATGTTTATGTACGAACACGAATAATAACTTTGAGTGAAATTAAGCAGCCATGCAGAATGGCCTTGGGAGGGATGTGAGGAATGCTGGAGGGTGGATGAGTCTGTGTGTGAATGCTTTCATACACAGCTGTTGTCCTCCCCTCTGTGTTCTCTTCTCTTGGGTAATTACTCTGATTATAGAGAGATAGAGCTGATGAGAGCAAATCCTCCTGTGCTCACACTCACGTAGATAAATATGGTTCACAGAGGAGCCACAAAACCCAAACTGGCAGATGAACAAAACGTAGTCTTTTTTATGTATGTGATCACCTATATGACTTTCTCATCAGACATTCCTTATGTTCATCTTAAAGGGAACATTTACCCAAAAATGAGAATTCTGTCATCGTTTACTTGACCTCATATTGTTCCAAACCTGTATGACTTGCTTTTTATCTGTGGATGACAAACTAAAATATTTTTAAAAATGGGGTTCTTATTTTGCATTCTACAGAAGAAACCATAAGGGTTTCAATTTCATAAAGGTTTGGAATGACATGACCATAAACAATAACCAAATTTTCCCATTTGGGTGCAGATATATACTGTATACTACTGGTCATAATTAAGAAAAGCTATTGGAATAAGATATTTTAATGTTGTCTAAAGAAGTCTCTTATGCTTACCAAGGCTACACGTGTTTGATACAATAAAAAGGGTAATATTGTGAAATATTATTACAGTTATACTTAATGTATTTAACATATAATTTATTCCTGTCATGGCAAAGCTGAATTTTTAGCAGCCATTACTCTAGTCTTCAGTGTCAACTGATCCTTCAGAAATCTAAAATGCTGATTTGGTGCAGCTTTGGTGAGCATAAGAGAATTATTCCAAACGCTTGACCGGCAGTATATATATATATATATATATATATATATACATACAGTGTGAAGGCAGATGCAGTTCAGCATAAGCATCAGAGACAGTTCAGTTCTGAATTTCTAAAAAAGATCAGGAACAGAGTGTTGTTCATTTATTCCTGGAATGAGCTGTCAGCACTTGCCAAACAGTCAGGCACATTCAGATCACAGTCATTTGCCGTCCGAAATATTCTGAACATATTGCACCATAACAAGCCTGCTGCCACTGTGTGAACAATGAAAGCTCAGGCCCACAAACATGTGACGAGCCAGTCTGTTATAAGTCATACATAAGAACAGCATGGACCTCTGTTTTGGAAAACGGACACCACTGCCACAATCCCAGTCAAGAACAGCAGCAGGTGGTCACTTTAACCCCCCATCTCACATCCTCCCCTTTTGTCCCATAATCCTGTGTACCTCAGTATCATATTGCTGTGACTGTATCAAGGGCTAATTTTACTCTGGCCTTGTCCAGTGTGAGAGGAATGTGTGCGCATGAATGCTTGTACAACAGAATAACTACAGAATTGGCACTTGGCTAAGCTCCGCCTAGTGACTAATCATACCTCAGCAGTCAGCAACTGTTGTGTCCATCCAGAGATGCAAAAATTTGAGTATGCATCATAGGCACTGCAGAGGCGCAGCTCGAAATGGGCTGCCAAAATCACTCCTGGTACTTGTAGGCATCAGTCAACTATCCCCCACTCCACTCCCCAACCTCCTGGTCTGACTGAGATACTCTTACATACATATACATATTATTCTTTTGTTGCCAGTGGTCAGGTGACACAAAAAGTTATCTAGGGATTGAAATGGGAGTCAAATTCCAAAAAGAATTGACTCTTTTATTGCAAAGAGTTCTGAATTTAAGGTCGACTCCAAAGTTTGGAGTGGAATCGACTGGCTATATGATTTTGTTCATCTTAATGGTTCAAATCTTTTAAGTTTGCAAAGAAGGTGACCGTTGAGCCTGAGTATTATAAGTGAGTGTTTAAATCATCCAGGACTGCATTTAGTAAAAGCATCGCAAGCATAATTAGAGGCTGCTGGTGCCAGTTGTTTACACTCTTAAAAATAAAGGTGTTTCATGATGCCATAGAAGAACCTTTTTGTCTAAATGGTTCCATAAAGAACCTTTAACATCTAAAGAACCTTTCTGTTTCACAAAAGGTTCTTTGTGGCGAAAGAAGGCTCTTCAGATTATAAAAAGGTAAGAAAACGATGGTTCTTTAAAGAACCTTTGACTGAATGGTTCGTTGTGGAACCAAAAATGGTTCTTCTATGGCATCGCTTGAAGAACCTTTTTAAGCAGCTTTATTTTTAAGAGTGTATGATCTACTCACTGTTTATGATGCATTTGGGAAACGTAGCCCAAAGTTCTTCAAAACCACTCGTTCTTGACTGCAACACCATAGCAGCACAAATTTAAAATACAGTTTTTATATAAAAGAATATTACAATTGTTATTATTTATAATGTAATGGTAATTATTAAACTTCACCACCCCTCTTTTTCTCTTGTGAATTGAAGTCATTGTAGATTAATGTCATTGTAGTGTTCAAAGTTCCACAGTTGTTGTAAATATTATGAGCAGTTCTGTTATCCCTAGTGAAAAATAAATATACTAAAATGTATTTGAAATACATTTTATTCATTCTAAGTATACTAAAAATATACTAAAATATTTACATATTATGTACTTATAAAAATGGTACTTTTGGTATACTAAATTGGTATACTTAAAGTCTGCTAAATTGGAACAACTAATTTTGTACTTAATGCACTTTAACTGTGTGGAAGCTGAAGTCCAACTAAAGATATACTGAAGTATATTTGATTATGCTAAAGTGGAACTACTGAAAGTATACTTCAGGTACACTAAATATCATTTAAATAATACATTTAAATATCTTGCATTTAAAGACTAATGTTATTTAAAGAACTTACAATCCTCATCAACACTGATGAGGATTGTAAGATCTTTGAATACATTTTAGGCTTAATATTAAGAAATGTGCATTGTGCACAAGTAGTACTCCAAATAAAGTTTAATTAAAATTTTTATATCAGTAAGTCTCGAGCGATATGTCAGTAAATGTCAATAAATTTGAACTACACTTAGTATGAAATAACTGTATTTTTAATATATTGCTTTTTTACTAGGAATATGCTGATCTTTTCATTTCTTCGCTATAAAATAAAGCGTTTTGCTTTTCAGCTGAGACTGAGAAGTGTTTGCCTTGATTTTCACTTGCAGTCTCTACAGCTTTTTATCGCCATTACTGAGTGCATAATTTAAAAAAGCAGATAAAATGATCGTTTCAGCCAATATAAAAATAAGATCTAAACAATTCTTTGCACTTTTCACTAATAATCATGCTGTTCATTCCAAGGGGATGTATTGTAAGCCACAGTAACCAGGTTGCCTACAGTAACCAAGGGGCGGAGAATAGCAAAGGGTCAATTATGAAAAATAATTAAGCAGACAGGGAGAGAAAAAAAACAAACGACAGAAGAAAAAAAATACCTAGTACAAAAATTCTCTGCGCATCACCCCCCTATTCTTCATCTATTCTTCAGAGCACACAAAATGGACAGGCATTCAGAGCTTTCACCACCACGCATTTGTGTTTCCAGGCACACCTTGAAAAGTCATTAAATATTGTTCTTTTGTATTTGCCTGTGTAGCTAATGTGTTGATATTGGCAACTGACATTTGTTCATTTTCATTTCACAGGCTGGATCATTGCTCTAACTGACCGTGAAGCCACCGAGGCATTTTCAATAGTATAATCTCTGCCCTCTGTGTTTTTGTTCAGCCTCAGCCAGTTTAGAGATTTTGAAGGCAGAATGTGCTTACAGAGAAAATATGCTGTGAAGTCTGCAGTAATCTCCCACCTGCAGATAAAGCACTGAAGAAACAATATTTGCTCAGGTATCATTTGAGGTGGGTGGGCCATCTTTAGAGACTCTGGGGGTTACTTTCATTGATATTTCTTAACCTATTCCTATTCCTGTTATAGTCAGGTATAGTCGATAGACCAATATAAGTGGTCATTTTCAGTATTTACAGTATAATGACTCATTGTTCCACTGCATCACGTCCAATGTAAACTTTTTAAAATGTCTTCAGTGATTGCAGGATCAATCAATCAGGCTCTCATTTAAGTCAGCACAATGCAATATGTCATTTACATCACTTTGGTAAGAAAGCATTTCCCCAAAAAATCAATGTAAATTTTCCTCTAATCATAATTATGAACCTCATGAATAGAATGTGACAAGAACGATGAAGGATCATTTGAAATTAAAAACGCTTAGCGTGTGTGTACTCAACCAGCTAAACACACACATCTGCACACACTCATGGTAATCCTCAAGATTTACACTGGGGGGAGAACTGAAGAGGATTCGTCAAATGATGCATTCGGTCTCCATGCTTTTGCGCTCTCATTCTTGTAGGTTATTACTGGAGTAAAAGCTGGAGGTCTCCGACACGGTCTTGGAGATGCTGCGGGAGGACGAGCCATTGGAGGTGAGCTCCCTGGAGGGGCTGTGAACTGCTGACCTCCCAGCAGCCCCTCTGATGCTCCCAAACGTGACCTTTTGGCCATCTTCACATGGCTGCATCACACAGGACACGGTGGTCTCCATTCGACTGGCCCTGTACAAACTGGTCTGGGTTTGAAGGTACCGGGTGGACTTGAGCTCTAGACCCTCGTAGGATCCCTTAGGGACGCAGGGACAGCAGCGGAACGCTTGCTTGAATCCGGCGCGGAACCTGAGGAAATATTTACAAATGTAGGAGACCAATAGACACATGATGATGATGGGTTTAAAGCTTAAAATTGACTAGAAGATATTACAGCTTTGTTGTCTTTCAAAGGCTTTTGTGATGGATTTTCTGTATCTGAGTGAGGCTGTAAAACCAGGATACATTAGAGAATAATACATCACAGCATTGGACCGTATTTTATGGCACAAAAAGATGGATCATTTTGAACAATAATGATATTATAGCGAATATTACAGTGACTCAGGAAAGAGCTAGACGTGCCTGTGTGTATGTGTGTGCACGCGTCAATTGCCGTGTTTTCACTCCAGGTGAAATTACCTGTCATTGAGGCAGCAGTAGATAATGGGGTTGTACATAGTGGAGCTCATTGCCAGCCACATGATAGTCAGATAGACCTGCTGAATGAAGGGATGCTCAAACAGATGTGGATAGAACTGGTGAATCAGGAAATAGACGTGATAGGGGAGCCAGCAAACAGCAAATGTACATACCACCACAATCATCATCTTCACCACCTGAGGGTCAGGCAAGAAAAGAACATTTCAATATTGGTTGTACTGTACAACTATAAATACATATTCTGTCCTTCAAGCTGATTTCCTGGGCTTTGCGTGCTGCCCACAATGTACAAAAACTGGCAGAATGCTGACAGACATAATGTCCCCCGATAATTTTCTTGACAGCTTTTAGGTGGTTCAATGACCTTAATTTACCACCAGCAAGTAGCATGCAAACATGTAATTAAAAATCATGTTAAAACGTAATAAACATAGAGCTAAAAATATGCATTGTGCAGAGCCATTTATCACAGAGCCAAATATATTTCAAAAATAGCTTCAGTTACAGAAATGATACTTAAGGCTTATTGTTTCTATGATAAAATGTTTTCTTCTATCCCAGCTTACTGTAATGTGAAGAGACAATTGATTTTCCTTTAAAGAAAAAAAAAAAAGTGTAACCTTTTGTGTCAGCCCGACATAGACACATTGGTTTAACCAATGCCATGAGTTTAGGTGGGACTACTTGTTAGTCTGAAAAACGGATGGCAGCGAGAGTATTTGGGAAACCAAATAATTTTTGCATTTCCATTTGGTGCTGCTAGTGGCCCTAAAATTTCATTTGCATTTCATTTGCTATTCATAAAAAAATGAATAGCACTTTCTGAAAAATATGTTTGAAACGAGGTAAACTCACATGAAAAGAATCCAGTCATATTTCACATAGAGCAAGTTGCCTCATGAAGGTCAGCATTTCCAAAACCGTGTGTCATTGGTACACTTAAATAACAATTTTTAAATCTGGAATAAAATCTGACAACAATAGTATTTAAAGTACAAATTGGGCTCCTTTAACTCCAGTTACACACACATACACATATTACTTCTCAGGCTGGCCTGGCTAATGTCCAGGCACATTCATGAGTGAACTAACAGGCATCTGGCTCTTGTAACAATAAGACAGGACTCTCCCACTCATTTTTATTCAAGTTAATGTCTCATCATCTTATTAACCATATTTTGCTATGCAGAAGTAAGCTATTTTCTGTGAACGTGTGAGACTTTTGATTCATTATCCGCTACAGGTAATAGTTATTTAAAAAGTTATGAAGAAAAGTAAAGTACAGTATACTGTACAACATTTTGCACGTCAGTGTGTTCATGATTACAAAAATAAATTAAAATAATATAATGAGACATTATTTTTTGCAGTATCAAGCAATTTTAACATTTAGCTGTTTTGTACAGCTAAAAAACTGGAGGCGGATGACAACTGAAGCCTCACACATGCAAGTTAACAATGGCTGCACGTGCACTTAAGTTACAAATAAGGTTGGATAATTCTCTGGAATGATGCATTTCTACAATGGCATTTGTAACTGAACTCTTTTGTGTGATGCTGCATTCACGCTTCTTCAGCCTATGTCCAAAATGGTAAAAAAATACTAAGTGCACCTTCAAATAACATCTTATATTTCAGCTAGTGCATCTTATTTTTCACTACTTTGACTTTCTTGTTTTTTCATTGTTGTTCTGCCACAGAAAAAGTTGCCTTTGAACTGCAGTCAATAAGCTGCACCTGTCCCGAACTACTCTAGGTCTGTGAAAGGTAGGTCAGTTGCCTTAAACTACTCTTGTTCTACAACACTAGAGATTCCTGATCCTGAAATGGGCCTGAAATCAGCATGAAAACCACAGTGACACACTCTGCCAGAAGCCAGAGTATGTAGTAGCAAATCACTCAGTCACCAGCAGACTGTCAGAGGCTCTGATGTTTCTGAAGCTCAAACAGAAGACGGGGACATACAGGCGCTCAGAGGTAGTACGTCACATTGTGTCATCATAAGTACTAATGATGGTTGCTTAAAAAATAGATTAAGATATTTTGTGAGAGGAACAAGAGTAAGATTGTAAGGCATAATGCTATAGCAATGATATGTAAAGTAGATATTGGAGAGGAAACAATATATCTTGATTTCATATCCTTCAAGTGTAGTGAATAAGGCAGACACACAGAGAATACAGATGAAAGAAGCAAATGGACCTTCTCACTGTGGGTGAGTTTCATAGTGATTATTCATTACGGCCTTGCCTGACCCTCCTCCCCTTGTGTGTGAACTCTGTCTGCTTTGTTAACGCAGAGTTCAGAGTCTGACCTGGACCGCGTGTGTAGGCAAATGTCACAGGCTTAAAGGATAATGAAAAAAAGGAGGAGCAAAAGGATGATGTGATGAAGACCTTGCGTTTGGCGGTCAGCTGCTCTTGATAACGGTCAGATGAATCTCCTGGGATCTCACTGGCCCACAGAGTCAAACCCACCACCAGGTAAGCACAGCCCATCACCAGGAGAGGAAGGAAGTAAATCAGCACTGCTACACACACAAAATACCTACAAAAGGATAGATAGATAGATTTAGCATTCTTATTCACTAACACTTGAGTTTTCATTTTCTGGTTTTCATGGAATGGGCAAAACCAACAGGAAAGTCCACACATTTTACCTATTTAAAGAAATTTTTAGTAATTTTAATATGCAAATATGTAGTACTTCATCCATCCTATTCATTTTATTTATCGGTTTAATTTTTTAATCTCATTCTTGATCTTAAGAATGCAAAAACAAGGGTTATGACATGATGTGCAGCAAAAAAACAAAACAAAAAACAATATATTGTGGCCATGAATTAAGAATTTGCTACACGATTTTTCCAAATTAAAACAAGGGAATGAATTACCGCAAGTTAGTTTGTATATAAATTTTTTCCTGACATGAAATTGACTCCATTAATTGGTTTGTAAATTCCTAAAAAAAATCTGACAAATGCATTCATGTAATTGTAATCACTCCTTCAGTGAATTGGGTGCATAATGCAAACAGCACATGCAAATAAATGTCGTTATCAGCTGGTGCAATTCATCCTTAGTGAAATCTCCTCTCACTGTTCAGACTGTAATGTACAATTGCACAGATTTTTAGCCATTCTCAAAACATTTTTGCTTTGCCAAATCTCTGTCAGACTTGAGTCTGATGTTGCCTGTCCAAGAAATCCATGCACAGCTAATTTCTTACCCCCAATGCACTGGGTCTAGCAATCATGAATCAAACACTGCGCCCCAGACAAGTGAAGTCATATATCAAAGATGAATATATTACTTCATATTAATCCCTCAAAAGCAATTACAAAGTGAACTAGACTGCTTAATGCATGAATTATTAAATAAACCTGTAGCAGGGAAACACAGCAACCAAATTGCATCACAGTTTCCTTTAGTTTACAGTCTTACTCTATTAAAATGCACCACATGTGTTTGAATCACAATGCTGACTTGCAAACCCATGGCCAGATGACAATACAGTGTATACTTTCTTGAAGGAACTGCTCAATAATGTTGAAGTTTCCACATCCATAGATGAAAAATCACAAATATGAATGAACATTTGTGAATATTATGTGAATAATATTATCATAATATTATAGCCCTAGTTTTAAAGTAATCTTAAACCATCCATTCATGTTGTAATTGATATTTATGAGACAAACCAATTTTCTTTTCTTTTTTTTTCTCTCTCTCTCTCCAAAATGAACAAACTGGCGATGTTCTCTAAGAGCAGAAAGTAAACACTACAGGAAATGCCCTGAGGGCCAGACTGAGAGATACTCGTATCAGGAATGCCACCTGACAATCTGAAGACAACACACGAGACAGAGTTCTCTGTAATATTGTTGCTTCCAGTGATTCCCTCCATGAGGGAGTTGAAAAATGAGGCCATGATTAGTCATACTTCCATTGTTTCATATTCCATAATGACACAGGTGGAATTCTGTCATCAGGAGACTTAGACTTCGCCCCATTTGGCACCTGCCCCCTTCCTACGCTAACAGCTTCTCCATGGATAATGTTAAAGAATGTGACCAGGAAAGATGATTGAACCAGGTACAGCATAAAGGAACTCTGATGAGGCAGTTTAGTCACCTCTCGCTGACCACAGCTTATACCTCGCTCACCATTTCACTAGCAATTAAGTGCAATCAGGAAAACAGGTGTTGAGAGAAGGAAAAGAGAAGGTGAGAGACTGAGAAAGAAAGCTTAACATTTCTTGTTCTAGTTTCAGATTCTGACGTTACTTAAAAGAGGTAATGGTGTGCTTTTGCCCCTGCCCTAAGAAATATACTGGTCAACAGTTTGGAATAATTAAGATCTTTTCAAATGTTGTTAAAATAAGTCTCTTATGCTCACCTAGGCTGCATTTATTTTATCAAAATAGTGTAAAAGCAGTAATATTATAAAATATTATTACAGTGTAAAATGTTTTCTATTTGGATATCATTTAACACAATTTATTCATGTGATGGCAAAGCTAACACTTTAGCAGCCATTACTGCAGTTTTCAGTGTCACATGATCCTTCAAAATTCATTGTAATTTGGTGCTCAAGAAACATTTATTATTAAAATCAATACAATCAAACAATTGCCATTTTTTGTGAAAATACTTTTGTGGAAAACATGACAGACTTCCATTAATTATTCCAAACCTTTGACTGGTCAAGTGTGTAAAGTGTTTTTAATGAGGAAGAAATGATTGAGTGCACTTTTAAATAGGTGAGGAAATGAGAAAACATGCAGTGCTAAATCTCTTTGAATCTCAATTGTAATTGATTAAAAAAGGGTGAAAATCAAATCACTCATTTCAGGAGACCAAATTCACATTTATATAGACAAATAAGGTAATCAGTGCACTATTGACAGTTAGTTTTTTCTTATTGCATCTTGATGTTAAATTGTCAACATTTTAGTTTTAAGAATTTAAAGGGACAGTTCACTAAAAATGTCATCAATTACCGTTTTTCTCATCTTGTTCCAAACGTATATGACTCTTTCTTTCTTTGAAGCACAATAGTAGATATTTTGAAAAATGTCTTTGAAAAAAAGCATTTTTTTATATAAATGATGACAGCAGGGTCTAATGTTATTTTGGACACCATTGACTTTCATTGACAAAAAACAGCTAAAATATTCATTAAAATGCTGTATAATCTTTATGAGAGAGTCAGGTAAAAGACAGAATGTACTCTAAATTCCTTTAACTATACAGGTTTAATCCATTTATTTCTTAAGATTAAAAGCTAGCGTAAATAATCTGAGCAAACATAACACTTGCTTCATATTGAATCTCTGCATAGAACATCTACATACAGGGCCATACAACTGCAGCACTTCAGCACAGAACATCAACTTAGGAAAAGTGCAAAGGTTTGGCTCGTGAATATCAATTACGTAATGTGGATGGATGGCTTAAGATTACCTAACAACATAAAAAGGCAGCTAATTAATATTAAAAAGCTCAGGTTGCGCCAAATAGTGATACCACAACCCAACCATCTTGTCCCGCCCCACTCTAAAACTCATTCTGACGCCACGTACGCGCTTTCATGCATTCCACTACATTTAGACTAGCAAAGTAAAATTCCAGAGAGAAAGTGATTTTTCATCTGTGGATGTGGAAATTTCATCAACATTACTGAGAAGTTCCTGTATGAAATATTATCATAGTTAAGTGGCGAATTGCGGTCTTAATTCATTGAGTACATTAGAATGCCATATGTCAGAACAACCGGGCAATTCACAGTCACAGGTAATGAAGAGATGCAGCAATGTGCCAGCTAGACTGATTGCTTTCAACGTCAAAGCCAAGACTTTCTGCTTGCACTATGATGAAGTGTCTGACAGAAATGTGTTGAAAAAAAGCTGCCAGTTAGAAGCAACGGCTCAGTATCACACTTACAATTTGGTTTACACCTTTCAGATTTGGAGTGTCTGTTTTTACCATGAGCAAACAGTGTGAGGAACTTTCATGCAGCAGTAGCTCACTAATGATATCTAAAATACAAGTCAGTGTTTTGTTCCAGCAGCAGATTTGGGTAAATGGAGTGTAAAGAACATCACAATAATGTTATCAACTTCCTTCTCACACAAAAAGAAAAATGAGAGTAATTAATGAAACATGCTAATAGAATGTTTGCTTTTTCAACGCCTCGCAGATAGGACTAATGAATTAATACCCAAGGTAGAACACTTTAGGTACAAATACAATCTTTATGGCTTTTGTCATCCAAAAAAAACAAAAACCCAAAAAACAAAAAACAGCTTCAGCTAATTTGCAGTAAACATTTGCAATGGAGGGAGAAATTGGTAATTATTTAATTTGAATCAAGCCCAAGAACTGGTAAAAGTATGCAATGAAACAACCAGATGGAACCCTGATTATAAAACAAATAAAGGTTGCTTTTTCCCTCATTCTCACCTCTGTATGTCCTCTAGCTTCTCCACTTCCCTGTAAGTATGAGGTGAACATTTGCAAAAACAATCTTTTGAATTTGTTCTTTCAGGATTTGGACACGTCAGTCAAGTATCGGAATAACAGGAAGGGAGAGAGACTGGAACATCTGATATGGTTTGCATGTGTCGGACAGGGTGATTATTCCTTATTTAGCATTACTTCACATCATATCGCTACCACCAACTGTTTGACCAATTATGGAAATGCCCAAATTACAAAAATGATGTGGCCAGTGGTATAGCTAGGGTGGAGAAATTTTTAAGTATAAGTAAGTACAAGTGTAAGGAAATACTCAACTTAGATTCTTTGAAATCACTTTATATTCTTTGTAGGGAAATTGCTGAATCGTGCCATTTAAAACTGTTTTAAACACTATTTTTATGTTATTTTCATTTAGAAAAAGTTATTTAAAATAATGGTTAACAATAAATATGAATAATACAAATGAATGAGTTAATGAGCAATTTGAGAGTAAAAAAATGTAAATAAATATATTGTTATTTAAAAATGTATTTATTTTGGTGTAATTTGTATGCTAGGCAAAATTGGTTTATGTCATATATCATATATATTATCAATCAAAAGTTTGGGGTTACTAAGATCTTCTTTTTTAAAGAAATGAATGCTTTTATTCTGCAAGGATACATCAATTTGATCAAAGGTGACAGTAAAGACATTTATGTTACAAAAGATTTCTATTTCAAATAAATGCTGTTCTTTCGAACTTTCTATTCATTCAAGAATCCTGAAAAAATGTAGCATGGCGCATTAAATTGATCAAAAGTGACAGACGTTTATAATGTTACAAAAGATTTTCTATCCCATAAACATGGGTATTTCTCATTTCAAAAGCATAAAAGTACATTGACATGTTATTGAAATGTTATTTATTTGACCACTATTTTTGGCGCACTTTGCCCCTCTGCAGATCTCTTCTTTATAAATTTCTATAACAAATACTGGATGTGTCTTTTGTCATCTCCATGTGTTTTTCTGTCTTTAGACACCTCATTAGAAGGAATAATTCATATTAGCTCGTATTTGTGGAGCATTTTGTGTCTATAATCTCTGGTAAAAAAAAAAAAAAAAAAAATTTAGCTGGCTGCACTGCGAGTTCTTCTGGTTGAGTTTCATGGCAATTTGCAGAAATCAGTGCTGCACAAAGCGCACCCTGTCAGAATCCAGATTGAGGAGAGCTCAATTTCCCCCTTTTCCCGCAAGAGCTGAGAAGGGAAGAGAGAGATGGAGGGAGAGAGAGATGAAGCCTCCAGCAAGCCTGTGGGTCACCCAAAAAGACATCTAAGTTTTAGGCTAGGCAAACTGAAACAGACTGGCCACATGCTGTTAGTGAGCTGTCAGTTTTTAGATAGGGATGGCAGAAAATGTGTTATCTACGAACCACCATCAAACAGAGGCAAAGAACACGATGAAAGGGTCAGAAAAGTGGTGGGGTGCTGAGATAACATCATACATCTCTGCACTTTTTGTAGTCACGCTGAATTCAATTCTTTTTTTTTTTTGAGGAAGATAATGTGGTATCCAGCTACTTTAACTGGACTGCTTGATGTACCATGCAAATATATTCATAAGTCAGCATGTTTACAAAGGCTTCTATATAAGTGCACTTTTGCAGTATCAAGTTTGGCTGTTTATTTAGAGGATGAATAGGGAAAGGGGGTAAGATGATATGCAGTACGATGCTGGCCTCCTGTTAAAGTTTGTGATTTGATCTCTTTAAAATCTTGGCTGTTTCTCCTTGACCCCTAGTAAAAAAGTAATATATTTAAAATAATTTATTTCATAGTTCAAATCTATTAACATATTTACTGACATATCGCTCAGGACTTACTGATATAAAAATTATAATTAAACTATATCTGGAGCACTACTTGTGCACAATGCACATTTCTTAATATTAAGCCTAAAATGTGTTTTAATGTCAATACTGATGAGTATTGAATTATCTTTGAATAATATCAGGCTTCAAATGCAAGATATTTAAAGTGTACCTGAAGTATACTTACAATAGTTCCACTTTAGCACAATCAAATATACTTCAATATGTTTTTAGTTGGACTTCAGCACTACTTCCGCACAATTAAAGTGCACTGAGTACAAAATTAGTTGTTCTAATTTAGCAGAAGTACAACTGCAGGGTATTTTTATTAAGTACATAAATATGTAAATGTATTTATAGTATATTTACCATGAAAGAAAATATATTTATTTTTCAATAGGGACAACAGTGAGATCAAATTGAGACTTCTAATTTAATATTCTATTCTATTCTACTCTATTCTATTCAATATTCTATTGAACACAAAAAAGATATAAGAGTAAAAGACAGACTTTTTTAAATAAATCATGACTATAAAGTAAAAAAAAAGTCCTCTGGGTGGTCTGAATATGTATGTGACAGCAGAATTCTATATGTAAACGTGTGTGAATGTTATTTGATTAA
The DNA here is from genome assembly GCA_021397915.2 of Tor tambroides. Lineage (NCBI taxonomy): Eukaryota > Metazoa > Chordata > Actinopteri > Cypriniformes > Cyprinidae > Tor > Tor tambroides. The sequence goes on along the minus strand of JAFVLL020014602.1, from coordinate 18,785 downwards.
CAGACAGATAGTTTGTCAGCACTTTAACACAAGCATGAGCTCATGTCAGGTATGTCGCATGTGAGCTTTCATAACACACCGGACTATTTATACTCTGGCATGTGTCTCCAGTCTGTTATAACACCCAGCACGGCAAAGCCATGAATAAGAGTGTGCTGTGCAACACTTCAAACCCAGTTCATGTGCTATAAAACAGACCTGGTGTCATTGTTAATCAGATTCATCTATTATGTTAACGCGAGACAGGTCTCCTCTTGGTTTGGCTCGCTTAACCCATCTGTACAAGTCATTACAGCTTCATTATAAAAATAATAACTGCTACATCCATTCAGACGTGGACGGTGTGATTGTTAAGCACTGCTGACTAGACGACAAAAGTGGATTTACAAAAGAGCATTTAAGGGGATTTTTCTTTTCATTGAGTGAATCTGCCATTTACAATCTGTGCTAAGAGTTTCACATAGGCTATGGTTTAATTTCTGTCTGTGAAATTAGTGCGAAGCTCTGAAAAAGATTTAGAGATGAGCTAAACTAAAATATCTAATTTAAGACAAACAAGATGACTGCAGTATTATGAGTCTAATCTTTAAGCTAGTGTTGATGAACAGCTCACTGCTTACAGTGCTGAAGACAGTTTGGTCTCCCGCTAAGTGCATCCAATCTCATGTGGATCTGAAGCTGCTTGAGCTCAGTTTTTACTTCCTGCTTGCTTGTCAGAATAGAGATACCGTTAGTGGAGTACAGTGCACAGCAAATCAGTTAAAATATCTCAACATTCCTAAAACAATATAAAAGTACTTGAGAAGCAAGACTATGGCTCTTACTTTTTTGCTGTGTCACTTTAAAACTTTACTTCCTCTTTATCTTCATTTCAAATCCTATTTAAGATCCCTTATCGAGAAACATTTTCTGAAGAAGGCACACCAATTAGATTTTGCTAGTTTTGCTATTTTTATGATTATGTGCCCTAATTAAGGATAAGTATATCAAATAATATATTAAATGCTCATAAAGGATTAATCATTTAAAACTCTAGTTTGTCAGCCCGAGAAGGTAGGCTAGATAAGTTGTATTTCCACCCAGAAAAGTTATTTTTCCACATTTACTTTAACATCTCAGAGTAGTCTTCCTGATCAGTGTTGCCTTCATCTTGCTCAATGGAGCTTGTAAAACACTATTTTCTTTCTTTTCTTCTCTTTTTTTCTGCAAACTGAAATGAATATAAGCTATTAAAAGTTTTTTACCTCAATGGCAAAATATTTTGTCTTGTTAATGCATACAATAAAAATTTGTGAGGTTTAACAGATGAGGTAAGAAAAATAAACTTACTACAACATATATTCTCTGAAAACAGATCTTAGAAGATGTTTACATCTGGTTTTAAGATGGGTTTTCAGTGATCCGATCACAAGTGGTCATCTGAGACGCATTAACATTTCCACCTGGTATTAACGTGCATTCCAAATGCAACCGCTTGTGCTTCTGATTTGACAGACACTCCTTATTTCTGGCACACTCCATACGCAGAGCACCGAAAGCAGTGCACATATACCATCCGGTTGTTTAGTCTGATTCACGTTCCACTGTTTCCGCATCCAAAGGCTCTATTGGATCCCAAAAGAAAGCAACAAATGGTGCCAATATACACTCACGGTGCGCTGTAGTTATACTGAAAAATCATGATCCTAACCGTAATCTCAATACTAAAATTTCGGATGACCAGATAGACCATAATCCATGTGTTTTCACACTTCATAACGAAGTATAAATCGCTCGTTTGATGGGTTGTGAATAGATCTGGGGCACATTCGGGATAAATGAGTGTTTACACCACAGTATGTTAATGCCAGGTCTATCATCTTACACAATACTGCTTCAAATTTAAGGATATTTTTAGCGTAAAATGAGACAACAATAGAGATTAAGATTAATTGATGTTTCTTGCAGTAAAGTGTGAATTTTGTGAATGAAATATATTGTTCAGTAGAAAAATGGATGTGTTAGCTTCTATACCCCCTGGTAGGAACACCAGCAAATAGGTTTTATATCACAGCTCAACTGTGGTGTGAAAGACACGGTAATGGAAGAGGGGAGTTTGGGGAAAATGTGAAATGAGTTTTAGCGAGTAAGAGAGAGACGGTGGGGTGCTTAAGGGAACATCTCAGGTGCCTTAGAAAGCTGACTCCTTTACTAACTAACAGAGAAGAACTCGCACTTTTCACTCACAGCAGTAAAGGCAGAGAGAAAGAGGAATATAACAAGTACACCAGAAAGCTGTACGAAACAGAATGTGAGGGAGAGGCAGAAACAGCTGATTGAAATATACAGAGAAAGAAAATAAAACAGAAAAATTGGAGAGAGAGAAAGAAAAATGAGGCTTTTAAGGCAGGGGGTGATAGTAACACTCCTTTTCAGTGGTGTCTTTCTGTTTTGATTTAGGTTTAGTATGTTCAAGTGTGTTAATAAGTAGTAGACTAAGTAATAATCAATTTTGCTAAATGCTCACTGTAGTTGTTTATTAATAAGCGATGGTGGCAGTGTTCTAAGATACATGTTTCTATTGTGATAATATGTCAAAATAGCTTTTGGACATTTCAAATTTTATAGAATTACATTTGTGTTTCAACTTGCAAATGAGCAAATGCTCCACAATAGATACCTGATGTCCGGATGAGTACATCACATACACTATTTATGGAAACAGTTCACTGTTTAGCCAAGTTATTTGTGCAAAATCGGATTTCATGAGTTAAGCGGTTTTGTGACATCACAACTGGCACATCTGTGCACCGCTCCCCCGCAACTGTCCTCACCGTGTTTCAAAACAGTACCGCCCATGAAAACTCTTTGCAGAATGATCTCGGCTTCTAATGGGCTCAGTGTACGACGTCTTTATGCATCATTTTCAGCACTTGACATTAGACCTCAGCGCTTCAGATTAAAGTCGATCTGCATACAAGCCAACTTTTTGAGAGTATTTAACCACAGTACGGAGGAGTAATAATCATTAGCGTCTGCTCTTGTAAAGTCATTGTATTTACCCTCGGGCGTGATTTCCAATTATGTTTGTTTTAATAGTCTTGCACTCTTGTCTTTTCTCTCTCTTAGGACCATGGCTTTCCTGTGTTTACTGTTTTCTTTGTAATGAAGCTCCTCTCTGTTGTTAAATAAGCAAACATGTAGGGGAAAAGCAGCACAGATTTTTGATTACTCCAAAATTAGAGAGCAATAAAGGTAATATTTCCAGCAATATCCGGAAACGTTGGTGAAATTTGATATGGAAAAGGAATTCTCTGCACCTACAGCCATAAGTCATTTAAATGCATTTCTGAAGCAAATATTCAACCTAAATATTTTCCAATATCAGCAAATTGTGGCATGGGGTTTAAGCATGCTAATTAGTTAAAAGTGAGATGTTTACATGGTTTTGAAGTCCAGGACAGTGTACTCAGGCCAGTCGATGTAGCAGACCACCCTGCCAGGCAGCTGGTCCGTGTCGGAGTAGTAGTATTGGGGGAAGGCCAGCAGAAGAGCCAGTACCCAGATGACCCCGATGACCACCTTCGTCTGAGTTGCAGACATCCTCTGCTGCAGGGGATGAATGATGGCCATATATCTGTGGAAGAAAAAGACAGATGTGCTGAAAGCGCCACATCTGTTGTATACTGAGGTGCTTACTGCTTACATTTTTTTTCTTTAAGCTTATTTCCAGATGAAAAAAAAGAATTATTAAAAATTGAACAAATTAGGGCTGCACGATAAATCGCATGCGATATTCATGCGCATCTTGTCAGTAAAACGTCATAATCAAAGTGGTTTTGCGCAGCTTGTCAGTGAATATGGCTCTGTGTAGTAAATGATGCTCCATGTGAAAGCACGTACATGATGGAAATTTATCGCTGATTCCATTTAAAGGAAGAGTATAATGCAAATTAGCTGAAAATTTACTCACCCTCAGGCCAACAAAGATGCAGATGAGTTTGTTCCTTCATAGTAGCAGATTTGGAGAAATTTAACATCACATTACTTGGCTCACCAATGGATCTTCTGCAGTGAATGGGTGCCGTCAGAATGAGAGTCCAAACAGCTGATAAAAACGTCACAATAATCCACAAGCAATCCACAGTCTACCAATTTATGCCTTGTGAAGTGAAAAGCTGTGTGTTTGTAAGAAACATCCTTCATTAAGACATTTAACTTTAAAGCTCAAAATCCATAATATTGCTTTCTCCATTGAAAAAGTCATCTTGTCTGAATCGGGAGAGAAATATGCACAGATCAAGTACTGTTTACAAGCAAAAATAGTCCAAAACCTTTCTAAACAAATATGTAGGTGGATTTTGATGTGAGAAGACAACGGGGGACTTTTTCACTGGAAGCGTTATTATTTATTATGGACTCACAAACATGCAGCTTTTCACTTCATAAGATGTTAACTAATGGACTGGAGTCGTGTGAATTACTCGTGGATTACTGTGATGTTTTTATCAGATGTTTGGAATCTCATTCTGACGGCACCCATTCACTACAGAGGATCCATTGGTGAGCAAGTGACGTAATGCAAAAAATGTCCAAGTCTGTTCAGATGAAGAAACAAAGTCATCTGCATCTTGGATTGCCTGAGGGTGAGAAAATTTGCTGAAATTTGGATGTTTGGGTGAACTATTCTTTTAATGCACTTTTGTGGTTCAGTAAGTATTGTGTGTACTAAATATTTTCGTTCTGGTTAAGGGAAATGTATTTTATGTAATGAAATAAATTAAAGCCTGAAATGCATTTGTTAATTTGATGTTAATTGAGTTCTTTTAAGTCTTAATTATAAGTCCCATTAAATAGCATTTATTACATAAAAAATGTAAAAATAATTAAATAAAATGTTTGGGTTTTTTTGTTCCCCCTTATCTCCAACAAAGAGAAACTCTTCAAAGAGAAAAGAGTGTATTCACTTTCCTTAGAAAACCTTAGTGGTATAAATTAAGACAAACTGTCTGCTTGTGGATTTGGCTCTCAGCACACATTTCACTCTATTTACACCACTCTTATTTTCCCGCTGTGATCTTCATTGATACTTTACAGATTGGGTTGTGCTTGAAAGCATGAGATATTGTCCTGCTCTGCACTCTCAACAAGTTAAGCTGTCAACACATCAGTGACTTCATCCACACACACACACACACACACACACACACACACACACACACACACACACACACACACACACACACACACACACACACACATCTCTGTCCAGCACACAAAGATCTCAGTGTTATCTAAGATAAATCCTCTTAAATCATTTGCTCCAATATGGAGCTGTATCATTATAAAATGGAATGAAAATGCCCAGAGAGTAAATCCCCCACACACAGCTTGTAAATCTATTGGGTGTCTACAATAGTGGATTTGTATGGTTTTCAGTTATGGGTTTGCACTTTAGTAATAACAGAGTAGTGTATCAGTGTGATAATATGAGCTCTGCAGTAATAAAGAAGAATTGTTCCAGTTATCAGTTATATGGACAATGAATATAAACTTGGCAGGATTTCACTTATTCATTTGGAGCTGGGAGAAACCTTGCAGTGGTACTTTCAGATAGTATTCAAAGCAGGCTATGTCAGCATTTTATCTGAAGTGAAAAACATTGCTTTGTTTCTCTCAGAAGCTGTGTGCAATGTGTGGTGTCTCCTAGAGTTGAGTACCAAGATTTTCATGATGTTCAGTTCTGTTAAACATACAGTGTGACCAGTGAAGTCTGATTTTTGAGGTGTTTCGTTTTAGTGAATCACAAACAATTATAAGTCATTTGGAACAGTTTCTCAATTAATTTGACTGATTTGCTAAACCACAATTCAGTGGCGAGGCTAGAAATTTAAAGTGATTGGACATTGATGAAATTAGTTTGAGTGCCTACTCTCAAACTGAAGTACATTTTTTTTATTTTTTATTTTTATTTTTTTACATAAGCTAAAAATAGGGATACAAATTTCGACAGTCTGTTTTTGACTGAAAGAGAAAAGGTCAAAAAACATGAACCAAAAATATATGTCTAATTTGAAATAAAAATGTGACTTTACTTGAAAATGTGATCTGTTAAGCTTCCTACACAACAGATAGTCTTGTCATATATCATTTAAAAGCATAAGTTTGTGTTTCATGTAGACCAAACAATATCAAGTACATGTAAACAGTATACACATACGGCTTTTGGGCCGCGTTTTGGTTTGTAGCTTCACCAAACATTGGTAAACCCTAGTAGATCACATACATTTATTTAAAGCAGGTGTTCTCATTTCAAACAAGCCCACACAGTGTGTAGATCTTAAGATAATCATCATGGCATTACCTGCTGCTTTGCTAAAGCCCAAGGACAACCGAGATCTGAATGTGTCTCGATGATGTGTTTTTTTTTTTTTTTCAACACCATTTGAAAATGTTGGAAAGTTCAACCAATCCACCTGTTTCCCAAGAAGTCTACTGCATTTTAGATTATGGGAGACACTTCTGATCTGAGAAGTTTCACTCAAAAACACTAAAACAAATAATTTCAAATCATGAGGTCGCACTACAAATAATCCTTATCCGTCGGTTTGATCGAATGAGCTGTAAATTTTTCTTCAGGTCTATTTTCAGACGTCAGAAGAATGGTGACATGGTATAACAAGAATATCTATGGCAAGAGCTTTTTTCAGTCCGCTGAATTTTTTTCCTTCTGATTATTTTCTTGTTTCCTTTGTATTCCACTGTAGCAGTATGAAAAAAAGACAACACTGCACATTTGTGGTCTGCTCTCCCAATTTAAAATCCAATGAATAATTCACTGGAATGCTCTAAGAATCTCCAAAAATCCTCCAGAACTCCAGGATTAATTTCACATGGATGCTTTACAATGTAATTGCCGGTGCCTATAGCCTTGTGGTTAGCGCACTGACATATAGTGCAATTGACTAGGATTTGAATCTCGACCCAGGGTCCTTTGCCAATCCTGCTCCCCCCTCTCTTCCCAACACTTTCCTGTCAATCTCCACTGTTCTGTCATCTAAAAGCACAACAAGACCAAAAAATAAAATAAATATATAAATAAATAAAATGTAATTGTCTCTGTCTGATCCCTACCCACAGTGTTCACTGGAATGTTTCTATAACAGGTAAATGCAATATTTGCTATTTGTCAAAATGATAAAAATCACTTTGAAATATCATTAAATGTTTTAAAAGTTATATTTAAAACACCTGTGATATTGAAAGAATCAAGCTATTGGTCTGTTAAAAATAATTCATTAATGCTTTTACACTTAAAAACCTAGTTTTTGAAAATGCTTATTGTTGAATTCATAGAACAAACCTTTTTTTTTTTGATTATTTACAATTTAACAGAAGTTACAAGTTACCCCCTTCATCCACAAGTGTCAGGTATGGTGGGTGGGTATACTGGGAAGGGACGATGAGTAAAGTTTTACTGTTTTACTAGATTGGACCGATCAGTCAGATTGACCATTCACCATAGAATAGCACAAACTGGAAGATGATGAGTGCTCATCCCGGATCATATACTTCTTTTACTTATTCTTTACATTTTTACACATGCAAGTAGTTCTTATGTTCATGTATTCAAGCGATTATTGTCAAATGTGCAGATAGACCAGGATTGAGAACAGCCCTAAAACTCAAATCATGTATGTGATCATTTTTAAGAGTAAACAGAAGCAGAATTTTAAATTCATTTTAGGGATTCCCATCCCTATGATCTCATCTGACTACATAATCTGGTATACTATATCAACTCCATGGCATGGCAGTAATGGTGTCTTTTGTGACACCCTCCCTACAAGCCAATGTTAAGCAGAGCTCTTGATAAGGTTGACTGGTTCACTTTTGTTTCTTTATTAGAAAATTGACTCTGTATCTCATTCAAAGTGACTACTGGCCTCTCTCAGTGACTTCATTAAAAAGACTTGTTATGGTTTGTGCAGAGAGTTTTGAGGAACAAACTTTTCTAAGTATTGTTAGGCTATTGTTTTGCACTTTCATTTCCTTCTTCTGATTTTTAATTAGTCTCTAACTTCCTGGAATACTCTAGTCTTAATATTCACAAATGTCCTTTAGATTCACAACCTGAATAATGATCAGTTTATTTTAATAAATCATAGGTTCAGGCCAATTGTTAGGCAGTTGTGTCCTTATTAAGACAGTTGTTTTTCCTGTGTGTAAATTTAGAGCCCCTGCATGGACTGAATATTTATGCACATGGAATATTTTTGGACTTTTTTCTTTGGAACATAAAAAAAGCAAATATGAATACAAATCTTCCCCTTTCACGTTATTAAATGGAAAAACGTGCAGAATATTGCCTTGTCTTTTCCATATAATAAAAGTGGAAATGGAAAGATTAGCTCCAAAATGACAAAAAAGCATCATAAAAAATAGTGCAGCTTCTGAAGCAATATGACAGCTTTATGTGAAGAACAGATTTATAGATTTATAGTTATTCACTGAAAATCCTCCACTGTAGCAAATATTGCACCACTGACAGCAACGATGTTTGGTTTTGTTACATGCAAAAATAAATTGTATCTGGCAATTAATAGTTTTTACGCATCATTTTTGCAGTCCATATGACTTGTGAAATACATGTTTAAAGCAGAGGAGAACATTACTAGATCATCTTTTATGGGTGTTTTACAGTGCATTTGTCATTTTGAAGTTTGACAGATCAATCCCCCTTTTTCATTATTTCTGTTCATACGGGTTTAGAAAAATAAGGTCGAGTACATTATCATAAAATGTTCATTTTAGTGGGAACTATTGCTTTGAATTTCCTTGAAATTCAGTGCCTCAAAGTATACAAATAAAACATCAAAGAGAACAAAATGTCAATTTGACATTCGTAATTCAGTAAAATGAGAGAACTTCCACTCCACTGATAATGGGAAAACCTTTCAGCTAAACCACCAGCAGGCACACATACACACACACACACACACACACACACACACACGCTTATGAGTGATGGACAATCTGATTTTTTCCTATGAATTTGTTTGCAGCCTCTCCAGTCATGCTCAGTTAAAGTGATGTCCTGAAGGACAACATGATTACATACAGTGCCAGAAAAGATGAGTGAGTAACGAGGAACTGACAATAGACTCATGGCAGAGTCTCCAGCAGGTGAAGAGGTCAGACGCAGTACCGACATACATTCAAGCACATCTGTTTGACATAAGTGGAGCTCAGAGCAACAGATCATCGGTCTGAACAGTGGCAGGGCTAAATCAATAACGACAACATGCTAGAGGGAGCAGAGACGGACAGTACGGTTACACAATGTGATTCTTGCAGTGCTTTTCTTTCAAATTTAGCTTCTGTCTGGTAATTTGATTAGGAATTCATTCCTGCCACACATGACAGTGTGAACCTCTGAGCCATTTGTTTCAGCAGCACGCAAATGCTCTTTAGCATGCCGTCACAGCTCGACTTTGAGGAGTGTGTGCTTGTCAGCACCTTTACATGTTTTAAATGCAAGAAATAAAATAAGGAAGTAAAAACAGCTGATAAGTGAGACCAGTGAGAATGTGAGATGTTATATTTGGACAGAGAGGCAATCGTTTATTACTACTAAACCATGTAACACAATTATGTCACACGCTGCAGCTCAACCTAAGTGATCTGTCTGCACAGAGGTGACAGACTTGCTGCTGTTTGTGAATGTACACCCGTCTGCATGTGTTAACAAAGCAACTATGACTCAACCAGAGCAGCATAGCTGAAATCTGGGCAGGAAAAACACATCAGCCAAAGTGCCTAGGAGAGTTTGCATTGGAATAATTATTTACAACTGGGTTTTACTGGGGGATTTTTATACAGTATGGCAAAATAAAGAACATTATCCATCTAAATAAACGTTAAAATATAAATATAATTAATATTGAGATTATAAATACAATATGATTTAGTATATGATAAATATAAAAACATTTTTACTTATTTGAACGTCTTTTGTTATTGTGCTTTCATTTCGGTAATGCCTGGACCTTCTTAAAGATTAAGGGAAGTGGCGACTGATCTTATTATTTTATAATGTAATATATATCCTAGTTAAAGGGATTAGCGAAAAAGAAAAAAAATGTAGGAAGGAGTTTTGGTTCTATCCAGTTGTTGATTGGATGGAGGCAAATCTGAATGTGAGCTTACAGTCAATTGCAAGAAAGGGGTGGGTTTAAGTAGACTAAATGATTGGAGAAGTGTCTAGGTATTGGGAAGATCTAGCTATGATATTTTAATTAAAAAATATATTAATAAATAAAGTGATAAATGCACAGCAAAGATTTTTGCTGTCATAATGATAACAATAGTGCATACAAAAATAGTACATTAAAGGTGGGGTAAGCGGTTTCTGGAAGCCAATGTTGATATTTGAAATCACCAAAACAAACACGCCCCTACCCTTATAGGGTCTCGCCCCTATTTTTATAGCTCCGCCCCACACATACGTAGCCTACGCAACCCATGCAACGATTAGTTCTGTGAAACAAAGCAAAACCACTGTTAAACCGGACGCGAGCGGCGCGACAAAATACTATAGAAGTCATTATAATCAGTGATGCTGTCTACACTGGATGCTGCGCAGCGCGACAAATCCCCGACAGAAAACTGCTGCCGCGTTCTATTTATGACGTGCTGACACAAACTTCAAATGATTTTCAACAGTCGCTTTATCGCGCCCAGGCAGACATTAGCTGTTGCGTGCGGCGCGTGCGGTGTAGACACGGTGTTACTCACCTATGGAGAAGAAACAAAGCAACCTCGGCGTCTGATCACAGGCCTTCCGCTCCTGGAGTTCTCTCCAGCGCTGGAAAGCTGATCCGATATTTACACGGGTCCTACTTCTTGTCTTATCATTCCGCAGACGTTTTCCTCTTTTGTTTTTTAATCCGCCATCTGTGTCTATCACTCGGCTCGGCTGTTCACTGAACGCCCTCTCCTCCATATCATGAGTAGACACGCCTCTTACTGCTGATTGGCTATAAGTTTGTTTTGGTACTCGGCCCCGACTCTAAAGCGTTTTCTAAAGCGTTTTTGAAAAATTACATACCTCACCTTTAACACCTTTAACTGTCACACTACATGCGTACCACACCCGAGCCACCTCTTCAAGCGGGCCAGAGCATGGTTAAACGAACCGCACTGGACACGATACAGGCCACGTACACACTACAAGTTTCAGGAGTGACAACCGCATTTAAATGCGGGAGTGCGTCCCGTAAATTATCATTCCATGTGTGTACGGAGCAGCAGTCACTCCCGCATTTGTAACCATAGCAACATTCTGTCGTCTTGCAGGAGTGAGTAAAAGTTTAGCCGTTTGTTATGTGCCATTTTTTGACTAAAGACTCTTTTTGTCCGTCAATTTTAACTAAACTACCGCTGATAAACGTGCAGCGTTGTGTTTATGCTCGGGAGGCTGCTTTAAAGAGTGCTGTCTTGCAGTGTTGGCATGTCGTCATATTTATAAGCGCTTGTAGGCATGTTGTTTGATCTTATCTCATAAAGATAGGCACTTCATGAAGTAAATAAAGTGGTCTGTTGTGGATATGAAATATATGATTTTTTTTTTTTTTGGTGTTATAAAACATAATGCATTTGGGTGTTTTAGTGTTTTTTGTGCTTGTCCTTGTTTGGTTTTTTTTGTTTTTTCTATGACGATCTGGCAACACTGTCACTTTACCGCAGGGCTCATGAACGCAGCTAGCCCCGTGCTAAGTTAAGACTTCGTTGACAGTTATTTTCTTGCATCTCACATACAGACAAAGACACTGATGCACGTTCAAATACGTCATTAACAACTAGTTGTTCAGTTCAGTTCCGTACACACTGCGTAGAATTTCTGTAAATGCGGTTGTCACTACCCGTATTTTTCGGGAGTTAATGCGGTTGTCGAATGCGGTTGTCACTCCCGTATTTTAGTGAATTATGTGTGTACAGAACGCGATTAAGTAGTAAAAGGTGAACTGACAACCGAATTTAGCTGCAGTGTGTACGTGGCCACAGAGCAGTCACACTTGTGAAATGAACTGGACTTTGGGGGTCAATCGTGCTCAAGCACAGATCAGATCCCCTAGTGTGAGTACATACTAAATCTAAGTGAATAGAAGATAGCACACCACAACTATAACCATAACAGCAAAAAAATGATGAATGATGAAAACATTGACAGCCAATCAGAATCATTTCTGCTTTAAAGAGTTTGAGCATTTAAAGTGACAGATGACACAACTGCATTGTATACTTAGAATACACTAATATAGTTACCTTTATAATTATTGTTCTTGGTGTAAACAGGCCTTAATAGTGTTACTTTACTGGATGGCCAATTTCAAATGTATTTTGTGTATTTTCAAAATACAAAATACTGTATTTGTATTTAAATACATTTTCCCACACAGTATTTTGTATTTGTATTTAAATACATTTTTCCACACAGTATTTTGTATTTTTATTTTAATACATTTTGATGTATTTGTGCCCATCTCTGCTACTCGGAGTGCTTAATGAAAAGCTCTAGGCTCTGTAAATGTCTTCTTTACAAGGAAAATCAAGGCATTTGCTCTGAGTTATTTGTTTGTAAACCCATGATTAATTTGCTGTGTATATGCTTCATGTTTAGATAGAATGTAATCTTGGCTTGCTTTTTTTAAAGAATCTTCCAAAGATAAATAACCCTCAAGTATTTCCTCTATAAGGACCTGAACACACACAGTGCAGTCTTCCCCTGACGCCTGCCCATCGCCTCCATCTCCCCCACGGGTCTCTCAGGTAATAGAATTTTAAAGAAGTTCATGTTTCTGCATGTAGATAGATGAAAGCAGGCACTGTTTTTGAGTATTAGCTGCGCTGTGTCAAAAGGTTGGAAAAATGACATTTTAGAATTAGAACAGGGTGATGAAAGGTCAGGCATTACCTGAAATCTAGGCCCTCTTGTGAATGATCCCTTATGCTACAAATGGTAATTGAATGAAGAAATAAGGCAGACACAGCACTATTACAATTACCTCATCACCACTCAACCACAGACACACACACTAAAGAAATTAAGGTTTCTAAACAATGACTATGGAAGGTGTGGGATGATAAATAACTATCATCTATCCTATGACGTCACAGATGAATGACCTCTGCCATATGCTCTGATAATTCTTAATATGGACCTGAAAAGATCTACAACATTATACTTGTGTTTGGATTGTAAAGGCAGTACTAATCATTACACAATTATTAGTAACAATAATTAGCATTGCTTTTACTGCACATCCATAGTAACCATAGCTTGTCAACAGTAGTAAGATGCCCCCTACTTTAATAAAAAAAACAAAAATCACATTTAATTTATTTTGACATTTCATGTGAATGTCAACATGTGTAATAATCAGCCAGTCAAATAGTTTTGAGGTTAATTGATCAATTTTGTGTCTATGGAAAATAGTGATCTGTAACATGGTATTATTTTGAATACCAAATGTGTGTGTGTGTGTGTGTGTGTGTGTGTGTGTGTGTGTGTGTGTGTGTGTGTGTGTGTGTGTGTGTGTGTGTGTGCACGCGTCTGTTTGTTAATGAGGGATTTTGGACACATTCATGTTTTTAGATTTGTGGAATAAAAAAATATTGTTTCTGTTTTGAAGTGAAATAATAAAATTTGTCCTTGGGGTAAGATGGCTTCTTTGAAGAATTTTGCATTTTGTGCTATGACAACTAATCAGCATATTTTTAATTCTTTTAATATCACATTGGCTGATGTATCATGGTAAACTTATATCTAAATATGTTGCACACTGTTAGTATCATCTTCCTCCATTTTACCCAATCATAGTTACAGTTAAAACCATTATAAATGAATATAGAAATTACTAAGCAGTGAAAGATGCATCAGGAAAGAAGAATCTTTTCTGTTTTTGACCATAGGGGTGGCACATACCAAATTACCAGTTATTTTCTACAGTCGGGAGGAAACTACCATGGCCATTTTTTGTAAGGGGCTGCTTAAAGAACGAAACGAGCTATTTAAAAAAAAAAAAACACTTTTATATATTTACATACTGTAACAACTCATAATGTAATAACTGCACATAATGTAATAAGTATGACATTATTTTTGTAATAAAATGTTTTAATGTAATAATTTTCTCAAAACGTAATAAAATCTTGAGCTCATAATGTAATAACAGTTATTACATTATGAGAAATTTATTACAATAATAATGTAATACTTATTACATTATGTGCAGTTTTTACATTATGTACAGTTATTACATTAAGAGTTGCTACACATACTTTAATGTACTTTATATTGTGTACATTTTTTAACATCAAAACATGCAAAGAAACCCAACGTTTCCTGACGCGCACTGCTGAGATCCCCACGTTCCACAGAGTGAATGGAAACGAATGAACTTACCTGTCAAGTGCAATCGCAGTCATTGAATATATAGAAGCGAAGACGGCGGCTATGGGAAAGAAGTTGTGGAATCGGCAGTAATAGAGTCCGAAATACCATTCATTGTGTACGGAGTAGACAAAGTTTATAACGGTGTTGAATGCGGACATTGACGCTTCAGCGAAAGCCAAGTTCACAAGGAAATAGTTCGTCACGGTTCTCATGCGTTTGTGCGCCAAAATGATCCATATCACCGTGACATTGCCCACCACGGAGACGATGACAATTGTGCTGTAAGCCACTGCCCAGAGCACTATTCTCCAAACCGGCTGCACAAACTGGTTCCAATATATCTCAGTTTCATTCTGTGCGGTGGAGTTGATTGTCCAGTTACTTTGGAAGTCAGTGGAAGTGATGAGCGAATCCATTCCTATTAGGAAAAAATATTGGGTTAGATGTGATTAAAATATTAAGGCTTTTTGACTGGATGTCGTATTAATGTTCAATCGACCATGTCTCCTTTTGGGAAAAAAGTGAAATGATTGAATTTCATGACGCAAAAAGAGTTCAGATCCCGCAGCTGTATTCAGTGATAAGGAAGAATGAGCCCTGTTTTTTTTTTTTTTTTTCTCAAAGAAAACAAGACAACAGATCGCAACGCTGTGCTCCTTCACTTTTCCTCATCACGAAACCAATTTCAGCTCTCCGTTACACGCACCTCGCTCCTCTGTGCGTCGCTTCCAAGTGCGCAGCGCGTGCCAAAAGAGAAGTCGCGCGCGCACACACGAACAGATGCTGTGAACATGCGCTTCTGAGAGAAAACGAAGGGACTCGTCCTTTCAAACACAGTTCTGTTTTTTTATACGAGTTATGAGTAATCTGCATATGTAATTCAGAACGCGCCAGGTGTGCCACGCAGGTTGGAAGATGATGTTTGGTGGCGCGCAGACGAGGTAATGAAACAAAGAGAATAAACGTGTCATTGGAAAGCCATTTCTTTCTTTTGAATATGAAAAACGATTAATTCACGGCGCACCTTGTATATTCAAGTTGGAGGATACTGTGAGGTTCTTTCAGGTTGAACAGAATAGGCTAATATGAGACTTCAAGTTTGATAACGATGTCAGTTATTTGGTATGATGCTTTTTGCCAGTTCCTTTCCACATTAAACCATTTACTTACCTATGCCAACTCCTTTCAATTTGACGCAAGTAATTCAGTAAAAGCTCACGGTCCCCACCTGGTGGTTCCATCTCAGTTCGCGTTAAATTTGAGCTCAATCTGTCAGTCGGTTAAGACAATGCATGATAGACAATGCTGTAGAGTAAATGCAATTTTTATTATTTTTCTGATAAGTTGTATTTGGGCAGCCTCAGAATCAGTTGGAACACTAACTGCAAGCCAACATTTCCCCAACATCAGTGCCGGGTTGGTATACCTCACTGATGCTCTGAATGGGCACAGATCCCTACATCCATGTTCCAACATTTAGTGGCAAGCCTTCCGAGAAGAGTGTAAGCTGTTATTGCTGCAGAGGAAGGGATTAATGTTTTTTTTTTTTTTTTTGGCATGTTTTATATGTTCCAACAAGATGCAGGACCATCAGTAAGGCCAGACCCTGACATGTCATGCATCCTGACATGCTGTTCCATTTCATCCTAAAGGTTTTTACTGAGGAAAGGCTTTGTGGAGGCCTTTCAAATTATGAACATTGCACCCTTTGTACAGGGTGTTCTCATTCTTTTGGGCGTAATTTTCCTGTCATCACTCAGCATACAGAATACATGCATTATTTAAGTGCATGTGTCCATAGAGATGTTTTGATGCTATACTCAGAGTAAGCTCAGGGAACTGCTCTTTACAGAGCAATTTTTCAGCTTTTTAGTGAATCACTCCTTCAACCAACACTACATAGCTATGGGCATTTTGGGGGGGGGGGATTTTTTGACATATTCTGTTTTTGCTGTGAGGTGTTGTTAATCATCTTGTTCCTTTCTGCATTCAAAGTGACTAGTTTCTGTAGCTCTGTAATGATTTAAAATAAACCCCTTTTTTATATAATCACATACTAGAGAATGATTTATGGACACTAGATATAAGATTTAACACAAGATATAAGATTTATATTCTTTTCACTATTAGAGTTAGTTTGTTTTCTTCTTGTGTAAAAAACTCAACAACATGACTCCGCAGGCATGCAAATGATGTTGTTGTGGACCTCTTTTTATGATAATCAATTCAGTGAGTTTAGGAGAGTTGGAAAGCACATCATATGCATTACATGAATTGCAGATTCCTCCAAGAACCTCTGTGGGACTTAAAGAAGCATGTAATTGTGATGTGCTGTGGCAACTCATCAATGCTAATTAACCATGTATCATGGCAGCATCTGGGTTGCAGACATCTAATTTCACCTACACATATGGGCATATTTTCATTTCCTTAATTTTTTTTTTTGCACTATTATTGTTTTGTGGATTGTATAAGATATTTTCTTTTATTAAACAAGTCAAGATAATCTTGAGGAAATTGGATCACTCAAAAGACTGAATGCAATGCAGAAAATATAGCTTGGCAATCCTCTTGTCTTTTATCAGTCTTGTGTGTACTCTACCTTTTGATCATAGCAACATAATATCCTCTGGCAAGGAGCTCTGCTGAACAAATCAAGATTTGTCTGACCACTGGTTGGCGACAAGAAAGAAATCAGAAACTTAATTTCACACACCAACTGTCATCTGCGTGGGTCACATTTAATGTACCTTGAGAGAAAAAGAGTGAAAGAGAAGGGCTACAATCTGCCGAATGCTGGAGGACCTTCATTCATCTTAAAAATAGCCCGACCCTTATAAGCTCAGTGTCTCTCGATACATCTGGACATGTGTGCAAATGAATTCAATACTTCAAATAAAAATGACGAAGTGGTTTGCTTATTATTGTCCATCCATCCAGTGTTGCAACAGTGAACTGAATTTAATAGAATGTTGAATGGGATCGTTGTTGCACAGTTATTGGATGTACCATAACTGCTAATAGATTTTTAGTTTCGTAAGGGAAAGAGAAATAGGTATTTTTCAAAGTTTTTGAGTATTCATTTCCCCCTGATTTTCTCAAACTAATAAATATTGTTTTGTCAATAGACCTTGGTCAGGGTAGCCCCTTAATTTTAGACAGGAATGAAAATGAGCCTGACTAGAATACATCCATTGCATTCACTGTTGTTTAACAACATATTAATTGTTCAGTTTCAGAAAAAAAATAGAGAAAAAATGTTAAATTCAATACTGAATTCTGACTAAACTGTAAAGTTAAATGGTTCATTTACTTTAACTTTAGAGACTTTTCAATGGTTTATGGCAGGCATTGCTTAACTTCTTTGCTTAAATTAAAGCAATATTGTGACACATAGAGAGATATTTCCTTTCCAGGGCATATTTAAGAGGCTTTAGTTCTTAAAGCTAGACAAACACGTCTCCTTTTATAAAACAGATCAACAACTGGCTGCCATAGGCATGTAAAGTCAAAGGATGTGTCAAGACATTGCATGTTTGATGAGAGTTTCATTTATGTCAAAGTCTTTAGATGGAAAGTATGTAATCAGAATTGCACTGAAGCATATTTGCATGTCTCTTTTCAGTCTCTTTGTTGCTTGTTAGAGATAAGAGAGTGTCAAAGGAAGTATTCCATTTTATTAATCTATTAAAGCATAAACATTATTTAATTATCTACAGATATAGCTAAGGATCTTAGCCAGCTAATCATTATTGATAATGACATTTAAAAAAAAAAAAATGGTTACACTTTATTTTAAGGTGTCATTGTTACAGTGTACATTTAAGTACTGAGTAATATGAATTAACTACGTGTACTTACCATATGGTTAGGGTTTGGCTTAGGGTTACTTGCATGTAATTATTTATTGTTATTATAATATTAAGTACAGGGGCGGACTGGCCATCGGGAGCACCGGGAGAATTCCCGGTGGCCTGGCATCCAATTTGGCCCGCTGCCCTACATTTATTTATTTATTTATTATATTTTTTAATATTGTTGCTGTTTTTGTTGCCTGCCGAATGTACTAAAGTGATTATTTCCGAATTCGCCATTCAATAATAGAAACTAATAAATCATGAATAGGTTAGTCTTGACTGGCAACGCGATTTGCCTCGCGCACACTCCGCGCATCCACACATCCGCCAAAAGGATGCGAGACTCAAGAATGGTGTCGAAGCGCCCAGATGACGCAAATAGGCAACAACACTGTCCTGTTCAGGACTTCAAGTGCAGGTCAGTTACATCTGTAAATAGACTATTGTAGTTTTATCTTCGTTTACTTAGTTAAACATTAAACTGTCAGCAA
>JAFVLL020014598.1:0-22124 GCA_021397915.2 Tor tambroides | reverse complement strand
AAGATATAACAATAACAACACAGAGAAGCGATTTGATTAAAGTGTTTTTCCCCAGCTGATGAACAATAAAAACATTGATAGTCAATCAAAATGCACCCGACTTTAAAGATGTCAAGCATTTAAAGCAGCAGTCCACGCTTATAATAAACAGAATGTTACCATCTGTTGGTGTGGATACTAATATAGACATTATTCATGTGATCTTTCTCATTCTTGGCGTGAACAGGCCTTTATGTGCCATGTTTTTCCTACGATTTCTACTTGTTTCTTCTCTCATTTTGATTCAAAGCAAACATCAAACATAACATTGCAATAATTTTACAGTATATTGGGGTATAAATAATGATCGAAATGAAGCAATTAGACAAAAAATATTGCTTTCTCTCATGTCTCAAACAAAAACAGCCGTCCATTAGCCAGTGTTTTACCAATACGTGGAATCTTCATTTACAGATTGATGCACAAAGGGACTATTCCATTCAATGAAGTTACCATGGCTGCGCTTGTGCCAGGCAAGGTAATGTTCAAGGACTAAACAGAGAAATCATTTAACCAATGAGACTGATGGAAGCAGCATGGTCAGCCTGATTGAAAACCATGAAAATAAATAATAAAAACAAGACTTCATATCTCACTCGCTGTTCCCTCTATCACTTTGCCCAAGCTATTTGCACACCATTTGAAAGAACAAGCTCCTTTGTGCTCCTCTTAAATAGGATCTCTGCTGGCCTGCCCTCGCTGAAAAGCTAAGTCACCGGCTTTTATATATCAAAATGTAGACATATGGACAAAATGAAATCTGATATGCATCAAAGACCAAAAAAAAAAAAAAAAAAAATCTGAAGAGGTTTTACATTTTATCTGTTTGCGCAATACTGTGATAGGTTTTAAAACATTTCCTGAATGTTTCTTTTAGTTAGTTATTTGTCAGTAAGATTTTAGATTTAAACAGAAGCCAACAGAAAGCAAAAGAGAATCTGACGTTAAAGATTTAGATTTTTTTTTTCTGATGTACAGTATGTTGACGAAAGGGAGATATCTGGCCTTGAAGAGTAGTGCTTTTGCTGCTTGAATTCCTCAAGATTTGGACATCTTCATATAAACCGTTTTTTTTTTTTTGTTTGTTTTTTTTCATGCCTAGGCATCTGTAGGTGTGGAGGCACTGAAGAGCATGAACACATTCATATCAATTAACAAAAGAAGAGAGAGTCTGAAAAGTTGATGAGGCTGTGGGCGTTTTCATCCTTATGTAATAGCATTGCTTCTATTTGGATGGAACGCTGTGTGCTATGACCACACCTAGTTTGACTGAAGGTTGTTTGGTTTTTAACCCTGGGGCAGAGGCTGGGACTTTTAGAACTCTCAGCCATTTGACACAGACTCTAGATATTAACAGTCTGCAACAGTGGATGCCTCAATGAAAAGGTAAACTACATTGACCTATTGGTGTTGTTTTTTTATTATTTTTAGTACTTTTCGTGTTCAAACAAGTGGCTGTTCACTGTGCTGATTTCAAACCATTTTTGATTTTCATTGAAATGGTATAATTTCTAAAGTTGTGTTTATGTGTATCTGACAGTGTTGTTATTGTTATAAGTTGTTTTCATTAATTGAAATAAAGCTGAAATAAAGCATACACAAAATACAGGTATTCGATGAAAAACTTAAACACAAACAAACTTAAAAGGAATTTAGAAATGTTGCAATGGCAATTTTCTTAAGTAAAATGAGTTGAAAATGAACTAAAATTAGTGAAACAAACTGAAATGAAAATAAAGCTAAATAGAAATATTTAAAAAACAGAATTACAACAACTGAAATTAAAATGAAAACTGAAAATAGAAACAGTAAAAACATTCAAAATATAAATAAATACTACAATAGCAAGTATCTAATAGTAAAATAACTGGTATTTGTGTATGTGGGTGTTTGAGCTTGTTTTTGATGTGTGTGCAGGTCTCCAGGAGACATTATGGAGTTAACACAAGCTGATAGGCGACATTTAGACAAGAGCAAACAGGACACAGGTTCTTTAGGAAACACTGATGACAGCCTGAAACATGATAGTGGGCGCATAGCCCATGACTTCAGCTGCATCCACAGCAAAGGTACAGCAAATACTCAGATGAAAGGGTGGTGAAATGTCTGAGCTTCTGTCTTGCAGGACAACAATGGTACTAGAAGCAATTTCTGAAAAGAAATACAGCCCAGCATTGTGGGATATTTCCCTCTTTTCAGTTTGATACCAAATGTAATGAATGTTTTGATTGAAACACGTTCAAACTTAGAGAAAGCAATTGCAAATAGTGTGGTTTGACAATCAATTATCTATTCAAATACTGTTCCAGTAAAATGAAATGATATAATTTATAACTTGCACTAAGCCTTTTTGGATAAAAGCTTTTCCACATGAAAAGACAAATGTAAATGTAATATTGATTTAAATTAAATTAAACTATGAGATTTATTTTTAACTCTACAATTACTCCCACAAAGTAAATATTTTCATTTAATATGATGCATTATAATTATTTTCATTAGCAGGCTTGCAAATGTTTTTCAGTTTTCAAATGAAAAATGCAAATTAAACCACAGAACTGTGTTGCAACGGCTGTGGATACAAGCTGCTGTAGAAAGAAGTGATGAAGCCGTGCTGATAGACAGTAAATTATAACCTTTACACATTGATTGGCAGCTCAACCTGTCAGGCTGATGATACACGAGACAACTTTTTGAGCAATGTTACCCATTCTCAATGGGAAAGTGCCCAAGCAACATTGCTCAAAAAAAAGTTGCCCTGCAAAATTGCTCAAAAAGTTGCCCCATGTATCATTAGCCTTAATGTGATGCAGAGAGATAAAATGTTGTTTGCAACATCATTGTATTCAGCATTGGGTGTGGAATTCCATCAAGTTCAATACATGCATTGGCGTATTATTTCCAGTGATTCTAAATTGTCTCATATTTTTAAAAATGGTCTTCGACTGGTTTTTAAACGTCAAAGCAACTTGCGTGACATGCTTGTAAGATCGGACTTTTCGTTTGGGGTAGTGAAACCTGCCACTCTGACTCTTCCTCCTGGTAATTATAGGTGCGGTAACTGTGCCCAGTGTACTTTTACATATAAATGTAAATCTTTTAGCTATCCACATACTGGCCGCAACATTTTGATACGTGGTACAATTACTTGTTCATCTACACATGTGATTTATCTTATCCGTTGTCCGTGTGGTCTCGCGTATGTTGGTAAAACTTCTAGATCATTACAAGGGCTGTGACGGTGGCGGATTTTTACCACCGCGGTGGTAAAGGACAAACTGAGACTGCCATGGCAACCAGATACATTGCAAGCGAATTAAGCAATAAGGTACGAGAGGCCGTGCTGTATCGTGAATAAATCACGGCTGAAGGGCGTTGTTAGGCACGACGCGAAGCGGAGTGCCTGCAACCCCTTCAGCCGTGATTTATTCACGATACAGCACGGCCTCGAGTACCTTATTGCTTTTATAAAACGGTTACCACACAATAAAAATATTAAAACCCAAAATGTATGTATTGAAATGTTACTTTTTTGAAGCAAGTTCGTTAAATGCTGTCCTTCCGCTAAAAAATAGTTCCTGACAGCAACAGTAAACGGCAAGAGAATGTTCCGAGCATGCCTCTCATCTAATGGAGCTTAAATAAAAACAGAGAATAGGAGGTCTTATCCGCTGTCATTTATTTTTTTAACACCATATATGATATTTTCTCACACACATACATCTGCTTATCTCTCAGCATCGTCTGTTTTCCGTCTTTTAGTTTTAAAACAGACCGATTCGCGGCACAGCGCGAGTTTGCAAGAGTCATTACAGTGTAAACTGATGGTCATACAGAATCATACCTGAAACAGAAAACTAATAAATTCAGTAATATTCCCTCCTCACTTCGGAAACTGTAGTATTTCACACAGATGCGCGCCGCACACATGTCAACATATCTCCGCGTGAGAAGCGTTTATTTAGACAGGGGAAGGGCGGGGTCTCAAAATTAAAGATGAAAGATGCAACATAACGCCAGCAGGGGTCACTCATACTTCATTAAATAAATAGCAAGCTACTACATAATACATTAAACAGTTTTGATGCTATTGATTGTTTATGTTGCGAAGGGTGGTTGCTAAGGGTGTTGCTCAGTGATACACAGAACGGTTGGGTGAAGCGGTCATAGCCGTGCTGTATCGTGAATAAAACACAGCTGCTGACCAATCAGAATCGAGGAATGGAACTAACCGTTTTATAATTACTCGTAAAGGCTGCTGCTGCGCTATAAACACGTTGAACAGAATGCACCATACACACGTTTGCCAACAGAATCGCAAAGCAGATTTTAAGCAAATCAATGAGTGAATTACCCACTGCTTTAAAAAGATATCTTATTGGACATTATTCAAGTTAAACGCACAAAAGCAGGCACACAAACACATTTAGTAACGTTAAATCTTACTGAAAATGGCCGATTAAGCAGTTTATATTCTGAAATCTATTTCTGCGTCCGAAATCGCATACTTCCCTACTATATGGTATGCGAAAAACAGTATGCGAGGCGAGTAGTATGTCCGAATTCATAGTATTCGAAAAACAGTAGGCGAGAAGTACCCGGATGACCTACTGCTTCCGCCCGAATTCTGTAGTAGGCATACGATGGACACTTTACTATCCCATGAGGCCACAGGAGAGGAGGCGTCATATTCGAAAAATGGCGGAAAGCCGCGATGCGGCTGTTTTCAAGTGTAAAGTACCTCAGGGAAAAACGTTGTTCAATATGGTTAATTTGTACTTGTTTAACATCATCCAAGTAAACGACTGACTTGTTGAAGGTTTAAACGATGTAAACAGCTGTTTCTAGATTAAACGATTTTGCGAATTGGGTGTAAAAAGATCTTTAATCATTACTATTTCCGATCAGATGTAGTACAGCTTGTTAACGCTGCTTTCTTTAAACAGTCGGTTCGTTAAGTAATGTACTGAGAATCAATCATAAACATGGCGGATGTAGTATGTCCGAATTCCATTCATACTACCCATATTCATACTATATAGAACGTACTTTTTTAACGGTCGAGTAGTACGTTCGAATTCAAATGTAGTACCTATACAAGTAGTATGCGATTTCGGACGCAGCTTAGGTATTGTTCCGTGTGCATTAAATTACATTTGGATGTAAATGGTCCTTTTGCTGACATCAGTGTTTCCCCCTGTTAAGATTCGTTTAATTTTCATTAATTAAAAGATCAATTAAATGAATGTTTTTATGCCGGAAAAAAACGTAAAAAACCTAGGGGAAACACTGCTGACATAAATGTAAAACACTGAGCTGCTAATGAAGCGTCCTGTGGATCAACTTTATGAGGCTGTCCTGGTCTGAAGTCGGGCATCTTCACCTGTCTTTATTTTGGTTAGGTTCAGATTCCTCTGCAGTTGTTGTATGTTGTAAAAAAAACGCTAAATATCCATTCGTGTCATGCAACAGGCAAGCAGTAATAATAGCCTATTATCTGCCAAAATGCAGATTCGTCACGCTACGCAAATGAGATTGGGAAAGCAGTAAGTTTGATTTTATTTATTTATTTATTTACAATAAATAACAGTAAAATATATTAAAATAACTAAATTATGTGCATATTTACTTTTGAGTTGAAAACATTATTATAATTAACAAATATTTAGTAAAATCTTTCAACCGTTGGGCGAGAGGGGGAGAGGAGAGGGGAGGGCAAGGATTTTGCTTCAGTTTGTTCTTTTTGTCCTGCACCTGAGCCGTGTTTGGGTTTGTGGCATGTGCCCCCCTTTTTTTACATTTTTGAACATGTAGCTAATACATAGTGCTCATACCCTTACGAAAATTAACCATGGTTTACTACAGAAAAAAAAAAAAGTCACAAATTAACCATGGTTTGCTACACTAACCATACTTTAACCATGGTATCTGTAGTAAAACTGTGGGGTTATACAAATGGTAATCAATATACCAAAAACACATGGTTACTACATTTTTACTATAGTAAAACCATGGTTAATTTTTGTAAGGGTACTGGACCTGAATCTCAAATAATTTGTGAGAATGATGTACATTTTTTGTTTGTTTAGATCTGCTCCCTGCTGAGGATGGAGAGGAAGCAACCAAGCACTTCCTGCAGGAGCTGGTAAACATCTTGTTGGCCTACGTCAGTAAATCCCTCAAACGCAGCTCCAAAGTTCTAGATTTCCACTATCCTCACCAGCTTAAAGAAGGTCTGGAGGGCTTCAGCCTGGAGCTCCCTGACCAACCAGATAACCTAGAGCAGCTGCTGGTGGACTGCAGAGACACACTTAAATATGGAGTTAAAACAGGTACTAAGAACAAGCAAAATAACACGGGTCACAGGTGTGTTTAGTGGAGGCTTTTGTTAATGTTGTCCTTTAATGTTGCCAGGTCATCCAAGATTTTTCAACCAGCTGTCAACTGGACTTGACATCATTGGTCTGGCAGGAGAATGGTTGACATCCACAGCAAATACAAACATGTAAGACAGGAATTTTATTTCTTCAACAACTTTTAAACCGTGTAAGATGTCGATTTCAAAACAACTTCATTTTTTTAGCAGTTAGTTATAGGTAAATTATTCATTATATTTATATTATCAAGCTTAAGAAAAATAGCACAAAAACAATGAGTTAAGTATGTTAAAAGTCGCCATGTAACAGAAGTAGGAACAGATCATTTCTTACATTGTGATGTACATCTGGAAAAAACATATTTTGATCGATGTTGATTGGATGGAGGCAGATCTGAATGTGAGCTTGCAGTATATTGTCAGAAAGGAGCGAGTTTTAAAAGGATTGTTCACCTAAAAATGAAAATTTTGTCATTTACTCACCCTCATGTCGTTCTAAACATGTATGAGTTTCTTTCTTATGTTGAACATAAAAGAAGATATTTTAAAGAATGCTGGTAATCAGTTGATGATCTCCATTGACTTCCATAGTATTTCTTTCCCTGTATGGAAGTCAATGGAGACCAACAACTTTTTTTTTGGTTCTTCAGAATATATTCTTTTGTGTTCAACATAAGAAAGAAACTCATACAGGTTCGGAATGACATGAGGGGTAGTAAATAATGACAACATTTTAATTTTGGGGTGAACTATTCCTTGAAGTCACAGGTATCAAACTCAGTTCCTGAAGGGCCACAGCCCTGCAGAGTTTAAATTTAACCCTAATTAAATGCACCTGATCCAGCTAATCAAGTCCTTCAGACTTTTTATAAATTTGGTATGTGTGTTGGAGCAGGGTTGGAACTAAAAGCTGCATTCACACCATATCATAATTACTGTGATTTCGAGATGACAACACGTGACGTTCTACTTGGAGCTGTTCACACCCTTGGACTCAGACATGGAACTATTGCACTATCAATGCCTAAACATAGCGCCCAATGAATTTGGGGTGGTCAGATGGTACAAGTTGTAGCTCTCAGAAAACTCCCTGCTCACAAGTTGCAATTATGAGTTCTACGAGGACGAATACTTTTTACACATTGGTATCTCGTAATCATGGTAATTACGATATGATGTGAACGCACCTAAACTCTGCAGGGCTGCGGCCTGAGAGTTTGACACACCTGCTTTAAGTGGACTAAATGATTGGAGAAGTCATGACATTTATGACATTTTCATTAAAAAGTATTAAACAAAATCATTAAGATGCATTTAGAAAATAGATTTTCCATTTCCAAACTGACTTTAAAGCAAAGTTTGTTCCCATTATGCCCTATGTCTTTTACATTTCATCAGGGCACGTATGTGCATCTCTGTTTACAGGTTCACTTATGAAATATCCCCGGTCTTTATACTCATGGAGGAAGTAGTTATGAGAAAAATGCATTCAATTATTGGATGGCCAGAGGAAGATGGAGATGGCATCTTTTGTCCTGGTAATAAGCTGAAAGCACAAAAATACAGGAAGCATTATATTTGTGTTTTGAAAAATGAACATTGGAACCTTTCCATCATTAGTATTTCATTAAACAGCTAATGGCTTTCTCCGCAGGAGGCACCATGTCCAATCTGTACAGTGTGTTGTTGGCTAGGTTTCATTTCTTTCCGGCGGTGAAGACTCGCGGGATGTCTGCGATACCTTGCCTGGCGCTGTTCACCTCTGCGCACGTACGTGATCTCATTATTGTTTCCTCCACTCTCAGCGGGCGTGCTGTGACAGTTCCACTTACTCAATGAGACACATAGCACAACACATTTCAGCTATTACCTCCTGACCTGCTGATTGGGAGGTCAGACGTTACGTGTCACAGCAGTGTTTTTTAAAAGTGCTGATAAACTGATGTTAATTCGAATATTTCATGTTTTGTTATGGTATAGCAAAAGGTCAGATCATGTTCGCTGTTTACCTGTGCATGTTTAACATACGTTTTCCTTATTAGAGTCATTATTCAATCAAGAAGTCTGCAGCGGTTCTCGGCATCGGCTCTGAAAATGTTATAGTCGTCAGATGTGATGAAAGGTAAGATTGGTGGATGGAATCATAAGTTCATCATTTGCAATGTGTCCAGTTTACCATGATTAATAAAACGTTTTGGTTTCTCTTTGTGAGGGGGAAGATGATCTCATCAGAACTGAACTCCAGCATTGAGGCAGCAAAGTCTAAGGTTAGTCAGATGAGCTGAATATTTGATATTATAAAATTTTGTGGTAACACTTCAGTATAGGGACCAATTCTCACTTATTTGCATGCCTATTAATAACATATTGTCTGTTGCTTAGTACTTTTAAAGCACATATTCTGCATGACCATATTCTACATCCCAAATCCTACCCAATACATAAACTTAGCAACTACCTTACAGAAAATTAGTAGTTTATTGAGGCAAACGTCGCAGTTAATGTTTTTTATTTTAATTGCGAGAACTGGATCTTTAAATAAAGTGTGACCAAGTTTGTTTTGCAGTTCCCGCCATTTATAGATAACACCTGTATAAGATGCACCAGACCTTAGTCAGGTTAGACACCCTATTGAATTTATTGTGGATGAAAACGAGGCTGTGAGGGATAGGCATGTGCTGTATAAAAGTCCTAGATCAACATTCAAGACTGTTTTATGGAGTTTTTGTCTACTAAAAGTTTTCGTCAGCTGAACAATCAGTATGTTGTTATGCAAAAATACAATCCACTGTACTTCTATCCCTCATAACCTTGTTTTCATTCCTGTCAAAAAATTAAATATGGCACTACCCTGACTAAATTCTATAGCTCTTTGTATCACTCTGCTAATCTGTATTTGTCTGTAGTCTGTAGAACGGACATATTTTCTCTACAATGCCTGGTTACCCAATATCAGTGTCTTATTTATAGGACTGTTATAAATGCTTGTATAAAAGCCATTTTCACTTGCAATCAAGCTGTAGTAGCCGACGAAACATCAGTTTGTGTCAGGGGTGTGACATGGTCCATTTTAGACGTGTGAGATGTAATTATCCAAGACAAAATAATCCAAATTAAATTATATGGAATCTAAAACTGAACATTATGTAATGTTATGTTAAGCTGAAAAAAGAAAATGTGTGGCTGATTATAATTTCAGATTTGTCTCTCAGCCAAACTCATCAAATCAGTAGAAATGTATCATACTGAATAGCCCTTCAGTGAGAACTGAACTGAAACAATTGTGATTTTATTCCCCTTGTATCTCTCCATGTTGTCATTATTGCCAGCAGCAGTATGCATGAAATGTGGGAACTAGGTTATTGGGAGATAGTTGCGTCACTCATTGATTCTGTTAAAATAAATGCCAGTTCTACTGCTTTACAATGTGAGGGGTTTATTTGTTCTACTGTAGCCAAAAATTATGAATATTGAATATATCCTGTAATAATATTAATATATCCTGCAATGTAATAAATGGTAATTAATGGGACATTTTTAAGCTCTTCTTTTGATTTTTCTCTAAAATTACCTTGCAGGTTAGATATAGCCATTGCATATTAAATTAACTGTCACTGAAACATAAATTTCAGGTCTATATCTCACTAGCTAGGACCTTGCACACCTCATATTTAGGTCAACAATAATTTTGCTCATGCTCTGAAAAAAAAAAAATTAGAAACATTTTTCACACAGAAATTGATAATAAATTTTGTAAACAATTACTAAGAGACAATGAGTAACACTTTAAATGATACATTTTGAAGTAGAAAAAATGAAATAGTATTTTGTTGT
This sequence comes from Tor tambroides, assembly GCA_021397915.2. Classification (NCBI taxonomy): domain Eukaryota; kingdom Metazoa; phylum Chordata; class Actinopteri; order Cypriniformes; family Cyprinidae; genus Tor; species Tor tambroides. The sequence goes on along the minus strand of JAFVLL020014598.1, from coordinate 11,875 downwards.
AAAGGCCAATTTACACTGGGCCAACAGATGCAGACAAACAACAACAGACATGTTTGTCAGGTTTTGCTGGATCAGTATGTTACTCCTGTTGGCGGTGCTTATTTTTGTAGACTGAACTGTTGAATTGGTCTTTGTTAGGTCTTGGAATGTATTAGAAGTGACATACTATAATCTGGTGACCTTAAAAATATTATTAAAGTATGTTTAACAAGAATATCCATTTCAGTCATTCTACTTCAAAATGTCATATTTAATTTAATGTGTTACTTGCTACTCCTTTGTAATTAATTCTGAAATTGACTGGCAATTTCTGAGTGAAAACTGTTTCTACACCAGATCTTTTCAGTGTGTGATATCTTGTGTCTTCTACATTTAGCAAATCCCTGTTTGCTGTCTATAGGGTCTGGTGCCATTCTATGTCAACGCAACGGCTGGAACCACAGTCTATGGAGCCTTTGACCCTCTGAATGAAATAGCAGACATTTGTGAACACCATGGCCTATGGATGCATGTGGATGTAATGTTTTATCTTATCAGGTACACTTGATCATATATAGTCAAAATGATGCAGTGCTTTAATGCTCTCACTTCTTTTAGGCTGCTTGGGGTGGAGGCTTGCTTCTGTCCAAAAAACATTGTGTGAAACTGCAAGGAATTGAAAGGTAACCCAAATCAATCATTTTGATTGTATAATGTGTTCCTGTTGCTCAGTGGCGTAAGCAACGCCAAGGTCATGGGTTTGATTCACCTTGAGTGCAGTGCAAATTGCTTTGGCTAAAAGCCTCCGCTAAATGCATAAACGTTAACTGGGAAACAGAGCCACACTGAGTCCATTTAACTGTTAGGAGTGCATATATCATTGTTTTGTGATGTTATGCTTTGGCATAAGCAATGTCTAACTTCAAAAGGGTTCAATTGAACTCTGTCAGAGATTAATTGATACTTGCAAATTTGCTGTGTGCCACAGAACAACAATGGACTGAGTGTTTGCACTGCTTGTGTATTGGTAAAACAACAAAATATTTTAAAAATTCTAATATATATTAATACAGTATGTTAAGGGATCTAGAATATGGTCATGCAGAATAAGACATAAATATGTGCTTCATAAGTACTAAAAATAGCCAAAATGCTAGTAATATGCATGCTAATAAGCAACTAGTTCTAAAGTGTTACCATATTTTTTAGTATGTTTATGTTCCTATGCTACCTGTTTATCTACTAGTTTGACTGTCTAGTTGCTTTTAAATCTCGTTGGCTAATGCAAGCAAGGGCTGCCTCATTTAACTTAAATGTCAGCAGTCACTTCACTGGATGCTTCTTCAACATCCCTCTGTTTCATTTTCTTTTAATCAACACAAAGTGCCGCCTTCACTGTCATTACGTTTGGTGTTCTGCAGGATAATTCACATCATTTCTCTACAATTTTAGCTCCAAAAGGAGTGTGGTGAAAGCACACTGGCATTTACTCTGTGAGACTGTGTTAAAACATATAACTCACTCACCCACGTCAAACTAAAAACTTTCTTATTTTAATTTCTTTTGTTCTGATGCTTGGTCAGAACCTGCAATAACAGCCTTGCTCCTAGAATATATAAAACTGATAAAGTTTCTGTCTAATGGATTCCACCTCCACTTTCACCTCCATTTCAAAAATCATTTTATATTTTGAATGTGTACTTTAAATTGGTGGAATTATTTCAACATCTATCATCATCAGTCTATTCATATGCTTTCATCCAGAGCCCATTCCGTGACCTGGAACCCACACAAGATGATGGGCGTCCCACTGCAATGCTCAACCATTCTAGTGAAGAAGAAGGTGAGCTGAGCTGGAGAGTTTAATCTAAATAAATAAAATAGTAAAAAAATATTTTTATATTTATTACTTATTTATTACTGCCCTGAAGAAGCTGCATAACATAAATTTACTTAAAGGATTAGTTCACTTCCAGAATAAAAAAATCATAATAATTTAGTCACCCCCATGTCATCTAAGATGTTCATGTCTTTCTCTCTTCAGTCGAAAAGAAATTAACTTCAATGGTGGCCAACAGGTTGATGGTCCAAATTGCAGTTTCAATGCATCTTCAAAAGGCTCTACGCAATCCCAGCCGAGGAATAAGGATTTTATCTAGCGAAACGATTGGTTATTTCTAAATAAAATAAAAATTTAGATACTTTTAATCACAAATGCTCATCTTGCACTAGCTCGACCTCACGCAGTCACGTTGGAAAGGTCACCCGTGACGTAGGCAGAAGTACCGACCCAGTGTTTACAAAGCAAACGTGCAAAGAAAGTCAAACTCCCTTTACAAAAAAGGTAAAACAACAATGTTGGACGATTTTGAAGTTGGAGGAGAAAATGAGATGGAGTTTTTCACCCTACCCTACCTTTTTGAACCGAAGTACACAGGCGAACAACTAACCGCTCGTTACTTTTACAACGTGATTATGTAATGTGTGAATTTTTATTTAGAAACGATTTTGAAAATCTTTTCACTAAATAAGACCCATATTCCTCGGCTGGGATCCTGTAGAGCCCTTTGAAGTTACATCGAAACTGCAATTTGGACCTTCAACCTGTTGATCCCCACTGAAGTCCACTATATGGAGAAAAATCCTGGAATGTTTTTTCAAAAACCTTAATTTCTTTTCGACTGAAGAAAGAAAGACATGAACATCTTGGATGACATGGGGGTGAGTAAATTATCAGGAAATTTTTATTCTGGAAGTGAACTAATCCTTTGACATATATAGGTGAATTTACACAAATTGATTTTGTTCAGAAGGACATGCCATTGATTGTTAACGTCATGCCTCAGAGTTGGTAGTCTCAGCCTTTTGTGATGGTTGTATTTTTCCCTCAATTTTCCTGAGTGACACAGTTGGATGTCAATATCAATATCTGAACACAAATGATTGCAAACTACAGAGTATGTGAGACAGTCAAAGAAGGATTCAAGGCTTTGACAAGAACAGTGGGCAGCTTTACTGCTCAGGACAAACCAGGAAGTCATACACTATCACAACAGGCTGCAAAGAGTCATTGATCCTTGAGGAGGCATTGAAAACCAAGGCTATGTAATGGCTTTGTGTTGTTCTCAGGGCCTCCTGCAGGAATGTAATCAGCTGTGTGCCGAGTATCTCTTCCAACCTGACAAGCACTATGATGTGTCCTACGACACTGGGGACAAAAGCATTCAGTGTGGACGGCACATAGACATCTTCAAACTGTGGCTCATGTGGAAGGCAAAGGTATAACAGACAATCTCCTTATTCAAACTAAATGTGTTTTCAATCACCATCAGAAATGTGAGCTGGAAAATGACAGCTCCCATATATATATATATATATAAAAAAATAAAATGCTTTTCTGTGGAGAAGTGAGGAAGAAAGAAGCGGAGAAGAAAGATTGTTTGAAATAGTTCAATATCCAGAATTGACAAGTAGGAATTGTACACCAATTATTAAAGAAAAAAAAATCAAAACATATTTTATTTATTCTTTTATGTAACTATATTGTATTATTCTTTTCTGTGATTGAGCCTTTAGTTTTATCTACTTTAAACATGTTTATTTCTCTTTTGTGCTTCAAAGAGTTCAAAAATGTTAATATGATAAAATGACAAAAACAGCACTAAACCTTGAAGCACAACCATCCAAACACATTTTTTTCTTTTCTTATAGACAAAGCAAATATTAAATACATTCTTTGTAGGGTTCTGAGGGTTTTGAAGCACAGATCAACCACTGCCTGGAAAATGCAGAGTATCTTTACTACAAGCTGAAGAGAAGAACAGATTTTCAGCTTGTCTTCAAAGCAAAGGTAAGTGCCATGATTCTGTAAACTTTCAGCATAGTTTAAGATGAAAATTGCTGAATGATTGTAACAGTTGCTAGAGCTCATGGTGAATTTTGGTACCCTGTCTGCGTTATGTAAATCATTGCCTTATATGATTTCATATATTTCATGTATTATTTCAGCCTGAACACAGTAATGTCTGCTTTTGGTATCTCCCAAAACGACTGCAAAGCATTCCTCCAGGACCAGAGCGAGACAGAGAACTTCACATGGTAAGTCAAGAAATGAAGCCTTTTCATTTCTTAATTAACCAGTAAATGCAGGAAGACAAATTAGTCACCGTTTAGTATTTACAGAGCTGTTTCCATTATCTGCTTGTAATCTGACATTATGAATTCCCAAAGGTGGCTCCAAAAATCAAGACAAAGATGATGGAGGAAGGATTCACAATGATTGGCTATCAACCTCTGGAAGACAAAGTGAATTTCTTCCGTTGTGTTTTCTCCAACCCAGCCACTCAGAGGGATGATGTGGACTTTCTAATAGACGAAATTGCTCGTCTGGGCTCTGAACTCTAGAGAGTCTTTATTAAAAAATCACAGGATAAATATTTATTTATTTATGGCCTTCTTTCTTCATACTTCTGATTCCAGTTATCAGTACATACAGCACTGTGAGCAAAAGAGTTTACAGCTTTCATTTTTAATCTATCTTTGAACATTTTTTATATTAGCAATTATTAATAATTTATTCTTCGTCTAGGTGAAGTGTGCTATACGTGATCTTTTCAAATCCTGTAGCTTTTGACTGATGAACATCTGAACTAAATTATAAATGAGCTTTGAAAGACATAATAGTGGAGCTGCATTGACCAAAGGGAATAGGTGATCACTTGCTGATTTGCATTAAACCAGCATGCCGCTTTAAGATGAATCATTCCTTATATACCATGGCTAAATTGCACCTGCTCTTAATCAAGATGTACAAATGAGTTTTTTTTAATTTTTTGTGAATTTGGAAGGGAAAGTGGAATTTCTCTGGTCTCTGTTCAGTTGTTTTGCAGTCTACTAGTGCCTCCTGCTGGTAGGATCTACTAATGGCTGAAGCTACTAAATTAATACTTTAATCATGAGATTGTGAGATACTGAACACTTTAGAACAGTCAAATATTCATGATAACGTTTATTTGAATAGCATATTTCTATTAACATGCTCAAATCAAGCACATTTTTTGGTGTCTGTATGTCTGAATTTGTTGGTTTTCATGCTTCACTCATGTCCTACATGAAAGAAATTCTGCGTGAAAGTGATTTTACACATTTATTTATTTATTTGTATACCACCTGCTCTTCTAGCTCCATTAGTAATAAAATTATATAGAATGCAGGTCTCTCTGAATTTAGGTTTCTTATTGCAGCACAAGCTGTTAACTGGGATTAATTTGTCTTCTAGCCTACAACTGACAGTTAAGATTGAAAACCTGTCAGAACAGATTATTTTTTTTACCCTTTTTATCCCAAGCTGTTTGTCCTGACAATATTTTATATCCATATATTCCCAAATATATATTTCAAAAGCAGATGACAACAGCTCTGTGCAGCACATAAGTAGGGTTGGGTATCGAGTTCGATACTTTTTAGGCACCGACCGAATTGCCTCGATACCACCGAGTATCGAAAAACGTCTTGTCGTTCGGTACCAAATTTCGATACCTAAGGGGTTAATCTCATCAACGTCAGTGAAGCAATAAGCCTGCAGCACTAGGTGTGTTTGACTAGAAGCGACGCGGCGCTGATTGATCAGTGTTTGACATCCGCGAGAGCGATTCGAAAGCGTAAAGAGCAGTCTACTCTCTATATCGCGCCGTTGTGTTTATTACACACAGACTGAAGCGCGCGTGACGCTCGCGGTGATTTCAGCGTCTGCCGTCTAAATGAGGACATAAACACATGAACAACATCTCCAGAACTTCTCTGAGAGTCACTCCATGAGCATTTTACCATTTGATTTGAGTAAAACTAGCGTCATATCATACACACACAGAACTGTAAAGGTATTCAACGGCAACCCGTCAAAATAAAAGTTCGGTTTAACTTTGAAGACACTGCGGCAGAAATATATTAATATTGTTCAGCAGAGTGTACATACTGCTACTACTAGGCTACTATTAAAATGATTAAAACTTTATTTTTTTTAAAGTAATGATCACACAACATTTCTTCCATGTTTTAATTTTAATAGTAAAATTTTTTTGCCAAAATAAAGTTTGATTTTCAGTCATTTAAAAGATAAATGAAATTGTTTTATGCCTTCATTTGAAAAAAAGATACAGAACACAGAATTTCTGAGTAAAAATAAAACATTTCATACGGCTATTTTAAGAATAAATTTGAATAAACTAAGTAGTTTTTATGAATAAATAATGAAATATGAAATAATTAGACATACTACAACACAGAATTTAATAACAATAAAACATATGGTGAAAGAAAATAAAACACCCACTTACGAAAGTGGATAAAGATTTTAAATTTCTTGAAGTCTTTAACAACCTAGAATAAATGAATAGAAATGATGATTCTGTCTGAGCTATGTGTTTTAAAACAAACACGCACAAGTGTAAACTGAAAACTATTTGAGCTTTATTAAAATTATTTGCACTGATTTATTGTGTTGGATATATTTTGTTCCTTTGTGCAGTGTCTCAGGAGATGAGTCTTTGAGTCTGTATCAATGTCAACAAGCTGAAAAAAATAAAAAAAAAGTTTTTTGAGATAATGTAATCTTATTAAAACTGATTTCATAAAATTGGTATCGAAAAAAGTATCGTTCAGGAACCGGTATTGAACTCAAGGTATCGGTATCGGTATCGATATCGAAAACTTTTGAATGATACCCAGCCCTACACATAAGAGGATTTGTGAGCGCGTGTGACTGTGAAGATGGATTGTGTCAGTGTTGTGTGTTAATGGCCTGTTAAAGGCACCTTTGGATAGGCGATTTACTAAAGTTAGAGGAGAAAGCGACATGTGGACAACACCATCAATCATGTACAGTGCTGCCTGGCACTTTGCATGATTTCAGCAAATGCATGCAGTTCTGTTGTATGTTGACAGGTGCAGGCCGAGGTAAATGAGGTGTGCTCTTTTGGCATTGTTAGGTAGAGATCTAAATATGCATACTGACACAATAACATGCCCAAAAAATGTGGAGGCTGCGGGAACACCACACTCATATTTTCTTATGAAACATTTAATTTCTAAGCAATGGGATTAATAAGAAGTTCTTCCTTCTTTGGCTGCTGTATCAGCTATCACTCTTATACATACACACATTTATTGATTTAACAGATGCTTTTATCCAAAACAAAGCCCTTCCACTATATGTACAGTCTTTGAAGTACACTAAAAAAAAAAAAAAAAATTCTGTAAAAACAGGGCACAAAATACTGTAATAATACAATGGAATTTTCCGTGTTGATTTTTTTTTTTTTTTTTTTACAGGTGTTTTTCCTGTATTTTGAATTTTCCTCTGCATTTGCAAATGTCTGCAGAAGTAATGAATAGGCCTAATGTCCTGGCAGAAAATTTAAATTTTATTTTTTTAAATTGTATGTAGCCTTTTTACATTTAAAAAGCTGAAGTGAACTATAGAAGGGTGGAAGCACACATGGAAGCCCATTTCCACAAAAATCATGGTTTGGTAAATCATAATTACATAAAGCTGAAATTGCTAAATGAGATACAATCATGACAAGCGACATCACAATTATGATAAAAAAAAAGTCATAACTTATTTTTTTATATAATTATGTATTTATCTTAACTTCAACTTTTATGTCATAATTATGACTTTTTGATAATTCATAATTTCGCCTGTAGTATCTTCAACATTTTGGCATAATTATGACTTAGTATGTCATCATTTTGACTATATGTCATAATTACATTAAAAAACTTTATAACTTTTTATCTAATAATTTTGCCTTAGAATGGTCATAATTTTGACTTAAGTCAGTTATTATATAATTATGATTTACCAAAGCATGATTTTTCTTCTTATGTGGCAGAAATAAGCTTCTATATTAATGGGCTTTCACGTGGGAGATCTTAGCAAATATGATTTTTATGTCTCATTTTCTCCAACAGCGAACAAGGAAAATCCACTATTCCATCCAGAGAATATGGAAAATCCACTATTGGAAAAATTTTGACTTCCCAAAAAAGAAAAAATATATATATACAGTATATAGAGAGAGAGAGAGAGAGAGAGAGCGAGAGAGCGAGAGAGGAAGATTGCAGAAAGTAACTCCATCAGCTGCATTAGAAACCCCATTGCAGCTGGAATGACTATTTTTTGCAAATTAATTCCAGAGTAATAGTACATAAAGTATAGTGTTACAAATGTACATTAAGAGAAAAATAATAACAAAATAAAAAATGAATGAAATTACTTTGCTAGAATTATTTCATTGTTGTGGAATGGCATCATCACAGTCATGCTGGAACAGAAAATGTAGAGCATGTTCTACTGTAAATGTTTGGGCAAGGAGACAGCATGCCTGTATTATGCACCTGTAGTAAAGGGTGTAGCTGAATCTGTCAAACCTGTTAATTAAGAGTACAGCATGTACAATGTGCGAGTACTCTCATATGCTTGTCATTTGTAACAAGATGCTTGTCTTTCATATCACACGATTTTTCAAATCATATAAGGTCTATCCTACTTGGCCTATAAGATCACAATATAAAATAATGTATTTACTATATGACCTTGATGAACAACTGATCGTTTATTATAATTTGTGTCAGTTTGGTTTGTATAATGATTTGTCCCAAAAACTGTCAAAGCATTAATCGCCATCACAATATGTAACGATAAAATGCATACAACAGAGATGCATGCTATTTTTATAGTATTCCAAGAACAATAGGTGGAAAAAAAGCAAAAATCCTGTCATCAATCAAGTGTGATGGGTGGTGTTGACAGCTTTTGATGCATATGGGTGAGCCTCGCTGAACCAGGGCTCATCTCACATTTGGATATCAGTGTACAAATGTGGTATTCAGAAAATTATTTCTTAGATGTACATATATTATACATATTGAATCTAAACGACTGATTGATTTAGAATTATAACAGTAACTTAAACTATTAATTAATCTAATATTAATCTAATTTAACTGAATGTCCAACAAGTTGCTGATAACATAATTAATAACATCTGGGGAACATGCATCTGTGACACACACTGCCGTTAACAAATTTGGGGTCAGTAAGAAGTCACTTATGCTCATTAAGGTTGCATTTATTTGATCAAAAATGCAGTCAAAACAGGAATATTATGAAATATTATTACAATTTAATATAACTTTTCTATCTTAATCTGTTTTTAAATGTAATTTATTCCTGTGATGGCAAAGCTGAATTTTCAGCAGTCATTACTCCAATCTTCAGTGTCACATGATCCTTCAGAAATCATTCTAGTATGCTAATTTTATGCTCAAGAAATATTTATATTTATCACTATATTATCAGTATTGAAAACTGTATTTTTGTGGAAAATGTAATATATGTGTTTTTTTTCTTTGATGAATAGAGTTTAAAAGATTTTTTTTTATTTTTTATCAATGCAAACATTTTGATCGCATCCTTGCTGAATAAATGTATTCATTTCTTTCCGAAACAATCTTACTGTCCCCAGACATGAACAGTAGAGTATTTGTGCAGCTTTTTAAGCAGCATGTAGAGGAGTCAAAAGGTTAATATTAATTTGTTTTGAATGAAGTATAAATTATGTCACACAAATCAATCTGAGACTGATGTTTTCACTCATTTAATCAAAGGCAAAGTCAAAACCCATTAGTAAAAAAAAAAAAAAAGTAACAGTATGTTACCATAAAAAAACATTTGATTTGTGCCATTTTAAAGAAACTGCTTAGTTGAAACACCTTAAAACATACAGCAATAAACATTATTTAAAGGCAGTGCTACTATGTAGTAATATGTAATTACATTTTAATGTTCAGTCGCAAACTGCACAACTCCTACAGACTGTCAATAACGCACAACTCTACTGTAGTATTTAGAGACAAAGTTAATTTCCCTCAGGTACATACAAGACATGCAAATACACGGAGTCAATACTGCTAGATTCTTTAATGACATTTCTGCACATTAATTAAACAAATTCCCTACGAATGAACGAGTTCATAGACTTTTGAAATACCACAAATTGCATAGATTGTGCCCTTGACTTCTTTCATTCCCTTCTGCTCATCTACCGTATATAGTCACCATAGGTATGTGATGTACATAATCATGATCACATCTGAATTCACATAAGAGATTCTGAGCCATACTGGTTGGTCCTTTACAGGTGAATTTAATTAATCCGTCTCATCCGCAGGAAATAATAGTGAAGCGTTTGGACACACAGGACATGTTATGCAACACGATACCCAGCAGAAAAATCAAAATGAATGCCACAAGTAGCACAGTGCAAACCCCCGTCCATGCTGTGGTCTTAACTGCCACCTCCTCCTCCATTCCCTCCTCACCTGTGTCATCTCCCAGCACGAGGCTCCCACCATCAGAGACGTTTAACACCCCAACGCTTTTAGGGCCAAATCGGCACGCTGGTTGTCCGGGCAGCAACGCCTCATCTGTGTCCAAAGGGACGGGCAGCAGGTAGCAGCCGCTGTTGGGTAAGTGTATAAAGATGGGAGTGTGTTTGGAGGAATGAGACAGACTGATAATGGAAAGTACTTCCGGGTCGTCTGGAAGATGGGAGACCGAAAGGCCGCTGGGGATCTGCGTGACACAACGACACCAAGGACAGCGGAGCTCTCTCTGGCTGAGCCTCATCTGGCTCAGACACACGGAGCAGCAGGTATGCTGGCAGTGCAAGAGTTTGGGACGGCGCCGTTGGCTGAAGTAGTTGAAACAGATTTGGCACTCAAGCCTGGAATTCTGGGACAAGGTGTCCATCGTCCTAAAATGTGGCTCTTTAATGTCAATTTGTACCGTCAATGCACTTCTCCGTCAACCAATCGGTGTCGAAGGGGCCGTCAGTGCTTTAATCCACGTCTGGCTCTGCCTGTGGAAGCAAGACAAATATGTTGCATCAAAACAGACTGTCAAGAATTTAATCCAGGAGAAAGTTTTGGCACATGCAGGCAGAGGGGTTAATTTATTATGCGCTAGCTGTGAGCTGGATCTAAATTCTTGTCAGGCTTGACTTAGATGTAGACGTCCTGGATAAGTAAACAAATCAGCAGGGATTAGGACTGACAGAGTCACCCTAAGCCTACACAAACGATGGTGAAGAATGCTGAGGCTAAATTGTGTATGTGAGCTGAAAACAAAACAGCTTAATTGGTTAATTATCTGTGATTAATTCTATGATTATGTGAAATGACTTGATAGCTTCACGGAGTGACTCTTACCGTGGGTTTAGCAAAGATCCAAGCAGGGTTTCAAATCATTCAATGAACACAGTTGGAAATAAAGGCAATCCACAGGAATATCCTTCTCCATATAATGATGAAATAGCTCTGTAAAATACATGATAATAAAGAACCAATGAAATACAGTGCCTTGCAGAAGTATTCATACCCCTTCTTTTTTTTGCACATTTTGTTATGTTGCTGCCTTATGTTAAACTGCTTTAAAATTACTTTTTTCCACAATCTACACTCCATACACCATAATTACAAAGCAAAAGAGAGGTTTTTAACATCTTTGCAAATTTATTAAAAATAGAAAACTTAAATGATTCCATTGCATAAGTATTCATACCCTTATCTGGGACAGATGAAATTTAGCTCAGGAGCATTCATATCGCTTGTAGATGTTACTATACTTTGAGTGAAGTTAACCTGTGGCAAATTCAATTGAATGGGTATGATTTGAAAAGGCACACAAGCCTTAATAAAAGGTCTAACAGCTGAAAATGCGTGTCAGAGAACAAACTAAGCCCTGAGGTCAAAAGAACTGCCTGTAGAGCTCAGAAACAGGTTTGCATCAAGCCACACATCTGGGGAAGGGTTCAGAAAAAATTCTGCTGCA